>VTGD01000109.1:0-162405 GCA_013406985.1 Calonectria crousiana | reverse complement strand
TATACATCTCGTATGCCGCTCGTCACTGGCTGCCCATCCAATAATAAGTCCACGCATCAAAGCCCATGAAATCATCCTTGTACGAGAGGCACTTGTCGTTTCCCGCAGCGCTTGCGCATACGAGCAGCGGCATAAAATGCTCCGCGACATTGGGAGGATGCATCTCGTATGCGTATGGTAGATCGCGCCATCGTTGAAGAGCCTCCTGGCGCTTCTCCAGATCCTTTATCGAAACCGATTCTGTGAGACGCTCAGTCCACGCCCCATGACGAGAATTAAAGTCTGCCCCGCGGACCGCGCCGTTCAGCATGAGACGGATGTTGTGAAGAGAGGCAAAGCCAGAACCCAGGATGGCGACGTTTGTAGAGCGAAGCTTCGAAAGCGCCTGTCCCATGAGGAAGTGCTGGTGCGGGTCTTCAGACTCGAGGACCGAGAGCTGAACAATGGAAACCTCTGCTTCAGGGTTTATTACTATCAGCGGGATGAATGTGCCATGGTCCCAGCCTATGATTGCTTGTCAGCTTCAAACCTAGCCATGAGACGGTGCATGCGTGTCGTTGCACGTGATGTGACCGCTTACCCCGGTTGGTGTTGAAGGCCGGCGACAGCCCTACGCCCTTCATTGCATCAAATATTTCTCTGGCCACTTCAGGTGAACCTGGGGCATCATACTTCAACTTGTATGCTTCGTCTGGGAAGCCACGGTAGTCGTAATAAAGAGGAGGATTCTGGGCACTGGATATTGTCGGGCATCGTTCCGACCAATGGGCCGTGACGATGATGATGGCCCTGGGTTTTTCGGGGGTGCCCAGTTTCAAGAGACGCCGAACGGTAGTTCCAAGGGAGTGAAGCACATCTTTATGGCTGGGGTCACCAAGCAACCCAAGCGGGCCTGGTAGAATTAGCGTTTGCTCTTGGGGGGATATTGGTTCGCTTCGGCGTCAGGGTACACACCACCACCATGCGGTATGCAAATCACAGGAGCTGCAGTCATTATAGCTAGGGCGGTAGAGTTCAAGTGATGAAAACTAGTCGCGGGCTTGGACCAAAAAATCTCATTGCAAGGCTCTTGCATATATACATCAACTGAGCCAAATTGCCAGTTCGCGCAAATCAGCAGAATAGTCTCGCGCGCGGCAGCTTAGAAATTACCCGCCAACGTGCAAAGTAATTACTCCTGGAACTTGTGCGCAAACTACAGCATATCCATGATCGCTGGCAATTCTTGGTGTGAGGTCGGGGTTTGGGCCCACACTCAACCTGAGAATGAGGCAATCGCGCGCGGCGACTTCCCCTCCAAAACAGACACAGCGCGTGTTGGCTTGGTGGCGTCCCGCGCGGTTGCGGACGGGTTGGTCAACCGTGTCCTTTTATTGGCTACAAAGCGATGAAGCAGTGCCAAACCGGTCAGCATTGGTTTTTTCCAATATGCCCAGAATAACAAAGCCGAGCTGTTGAGAATGAGAATAATGGCAGGGGAATATCCATGTCGACAATATTGGATGCAAGTTCTTCAGGGAATCAATGTGTCACATTACTGGCTACGGGAAAGGTGAAGTGGCAGTCGGCCAATGTGTAGTGCAATGTTACCTTATATTCATTGACACCAGGATTGAAATCAGACTAGGCAGCTGCCTACAACCACTTCAGCCCATACAGAAAACTGTGTCTACATGTGACACCCGATGATTAACCCTTCTTCACTACCCAGGCAGACCTGAGAAAGCAATGAAAAGCGTGAGCCCGTGTAGTTCGCGTCACCTGGAGGCAGTGTAATACCAGGGACACTGTGGGTGGGATCATGTGCAAGCACAGAGGAAACCGCCCGAATGCCAAAAATAAGAATAATCACGATTGATGTCCTTAGACATCTTTCAGAGATTAAACTGAAAAGAACAGATACTACACTTGATCTAAGCCAAAAGGCAAAGAGAGCTAAGGAGAAAAGAAAAAATGTCTAAAAGCTGGCGGGCAGACGCGAATTTTATACTCGGTGACCCGGGCGGTGAGGGTGGCTGGGCGGCAGAACTATTATGGGTCTAGTGGGTCATTACCCTTGCGGTCTCGGTCTGTACGCAGGTTGGCTCTTGAAGTAATGTTAGCTCGCCCCGCTGAGACAAAGGGAGGTTTTACGTACCCATTGGTTCAAGCAGAAGTCGCAAATATTTAGATTATAAAAAAAGTAAGACAAAATAAAATAATTAATAATTAAATTATATTTTATTTAAAAAAAAAAAACCTTATTTTTTTTTTAATAAAAGAAAAAAGATATAGGGTAAATGGTACACGAAAATGCTTTTGCTGTAACCAAAACAATCCCCCTGCTTCAGTGGGGTGAGCTAACATTACTTCAAGCGTCAGCCTCCGTAGATGCACAGGATAACCGAGTTTTAGTGGATAAGATGTGTACCCACACATATGAATTCAGTGACTTGAGAATGAAAAGGGCCGATGAGTATTTGAACCAACCACATATCAGACTCTTATAGGTGTTGTTGCTGCTAGCTGTTGGAGGTCGGCATTGAAGGAGCTGGCTTTGGTGTAATAAGATTCGACGCGCATGCGAGATGTGTGCGCTCGGTCGGATTGAACCTTCTGTCAAGATCACTCGAGCATTCATAAATCTTGTTTCAAGGTCAGCTTTTCCATTGTCAAGTCATTGAATTCATGCGTGTGGATGCACATTTGTCCATTCAAGTTCATTCATCCAATGCATCTGTATCGGTGATATGTATTGTTGCCTAGTTGGCTAACCGTTAACCTAACGGATTTCAATCCACCGGCCCAAACAGCAGCAAACCTTGGATGAAAACCTGGGGCTATATTATACCATTTCGACCTAGTCACTTGAGTACTAGTATTTTAAGGACCCAGAAACCGTACCGGGAAAACTATTTTCGGAGTTAATGCACACAGATTTCATACACTTCATTGATCAATTGTTCTGATTAATACTCTTTGGAAATCTTGCTGCGGGCGTTGGCCCGCATAGACGTAGCTAACCGGTTAGCAATGGTGGCTCCTTCCCAAAAAATAGTCCCAAGTCCTGGCTCTGCGCTTGCCAAGCAGACTGCCAATGTTTGGCTGGTGCCTGTGGTGCATTCGTTTCTTTTTGTTTTGCCCGCGGTTTGATTTGTTCTCTCTGTAGTCCTCATGCTGTCTTGTTGTGCTCGTGCTCTTCGTCGTGCTCGTGCTGTTGTTGTCGCCCCCTTTCCGGCGACGCTTTACTCTTCGCCCCCAGGCCTACCTTCGGGTGGCCGATTATCGCCCTCGTCCTCGAGACCTACCTTTGGGTGGTCAAGACTCCCCCTCGTCGTCTACGCCCTCTCCTTTCTCGCCGCGACCTACCTTCGAGTTTCCTCTCGTCCTCGGGACCTACCTTCGGGTGGTCAAGAATCGACATCAATCCCATCATCGCCCTCCTCTTTCTCGCCGCGGTCTACCTTCGGGTGACTGGATGTTTCTCTTGTGGTTTACCTTTGGTCTACCTATTTGGCCAAGTTCCCATCCCTGGTTCGTCCTTTCATGGCAAACTTTGTCCAGAACGCTAACTCAAGTATTTAACCAGGACACAGTATAACACGCCTCGATGCTATTGTAAATAAGATGCTTCTATGTATCAGTACGATAAAATTTATCCTCTGTCTAGCTTTGCGAAGTCATGGCAATGAAATGCATGCAAGAAAAAACAACACCCTTGTTTGTCAACTGACCACCGAATCATGTTGATGTTGTGAGCCAAAAAAGAAAAAAGGTTCGCGCCAACGAATGGTGGTGGACCCGCGTCTGATCACCAACGCACATGATGGGAATGGTGCTTGCTCGATCAACAAGAAACGGTGAGATGGCCGAGTGGTTAAGGCGGTAGACTCAAGATTCGTCTTGCCTGATTAAATCAGTGTGCATTCTACTGGAGAAATCCGCCTGGGTTCGAGTCCCAGTCTCATCAGCTTCATTTTTTTGCTGCTACTTCATCTAATTTCCAGCAGGAGTTTGGTATCCTCGTATGACTAGGAAAGAGCAAGAGAAGAGAAAAGAGATGAGCACAATTAAGGCCAGTCTTGAACCAAATGATGGCTTCTATGTTGGCATATTCTTTTTTTCGAACAGGGGACTTTATTTTATGCACAGTTTATTTATATGGGGCGAGAAAGATGGTGGATCTTTACGGTACAAACCGCTCACTAAATATGACTTCGGCATCCGTGTGTTCACCTTGTAGTGTTGGCTGTGCAACTTCACTTGAAGGATTAATAGAGACACGTATTCGAGATGAGAATGAATAGAGTTGGAGGGGCTGATATTAGCAGAGGTGATGTGTCACCATGTTTAGAGAAGTGCCTAATTAATGCACAGCACTGGAACCAGCTTCCTAGCTTTTCAACATGTATCGTCTAATCCACCCTTTGTGCTACCCAACCTTGATGATCCCCAATTGCACTGACTAAAATCCCTTGCAACCTTTGCCAACACAAGTAACCATGAATTTCAATATCGCATAAAATACATAACTCATTCCTTCATTCCATGCAGTTCCCTACTGTAGTGTAAAATACCGAAGACGGTTCTTCTCACTCAGCATCTCGCTATAATACCCCATTGCCTCGCCATCCATCATCTGGTCAATGTAGGCCTCGCCAATCAGCTCAAATGTGCCTGCATTGCTCAATTTCGGTTCCGCAGGAGGCGGCTGCCCGTCCGCCATCGGAACAGCAGGCGTCGTCGGCTCCGACGCTGGAGAGCCCTGCTCGCCGCCGGCTCCGTTGTTGAACCGCGTGTCCACCGGCTCCGCATCTGCCCGAGCTGCGGCGGCGGCAGCAAACGGATCCGCGTGCTCGCAGTCGTCCACCTGCCTCAGCACGAGCGGCACGCTGCACCCGTGGATGATGCAGATGAAGTCCCCCCTCCGGGCGCGCTCCGGGGCGAGCCCGAGCCCCCTGCGGCCCTTCTTGCGCGTCATCCAGTACATGTACTGGCCCTCGGTGTGGACCAGGTTGCGGTTCCAGACGACGGCCTGGACGCGGCGGAACAGCTCGGCGACGGTGGCGTTTGTGCTCTCGGTGATGAGGCGGTACGTGTCGAAGCCGTAGTCGAGCCCGCGGTCCCTGGCCACCGACTGGAACACGAGCGGGTACCAGCGGTCCGGGTCGTCGCCGCCCGAGTTGCGGTCGCCCACCAGCGTGCGCCAGAGCGACGGGGGCGGCGGCGGGATGCCCCTGCCCCGGCCTCCGCGCTCCTCCTCCCTCCACCCGCCCGCCCGCAGCCACTCGCCGGGCACGCTGCCGAACGAGGACCCGCCGTGCGTCTCGTCGATGCGGTCCAGCACGAAGCCCGTCACCGTCATGTGCTTGGACCCGGCGTCGGCCAGGTCGATGTGGCACCGGGCCTCCGTCTTGAGCGAGGCCGTGTAGAACTTTTGGCGGAAGCTGGCCGGGCCGACGAGCGGGTCCGGGTTGAACCGCACCATCCGGCCGTCCTGCGTGGGCTGGAACGGCTTCCTCGACAGGCTCGCGATCCACGAGGGCAGCTCCACCGCCTGCGGGCTGCCCTGGGCGTCGAAGCCTTCCCTGGGCGCCCAGGGCCGGTTGAGGATGTCGAGCGACTTCGAGTTCTTGATGGCGGCGTCGAGAAACTCCTTGAACACGAGCAGGGGCGGCTTCTTGTAGTCGACCGAGAAGTCCTGCTTCTCCATCCTCCTCCACTCCCCCAGCGTGTTCCTCCTCGTCAGCTGCTGCGACGACAGGCCCGGGTGGCTGCGCGTCTTCTCGCGCACCGGCTGGAAGTCCGACGCCAGGCCCAGGACCGCGTATATCGTGTCATGCAGCCGGCCGGCCCGGAACGCGGCCAGGTAGCAGACGAGCTCCTCGAGCGTGAAGCGCCACGTCCTCGACTCGAACCCTTCCTCCTGGCCGCGGAATATCCCCGTGGTTGTCTGCACCAGGCGGTACGCGGGGAGCGACGATATGGTGCCCGCGTGCTCGGGGACGTGGTTCGTCTCGGCGAGCCTCTTGAGCGCTCTGTTGATGGTTCCGTCCCGGCCTACCTTTTCCAGTATCGCGACGGCATCCGCGAGCTTGGTCCACGGGATGGACGCATCGCCGCAGTGCAGTGTGGCCTTTTGAGCCATTGCTATCTCCTGCGCTGCTGTTAGCCTGATTCATCGTTACGATGCCTTTTTTTTTATTCAAGTGTCTTGTCTTACTTGTACGACCCAACGCCGGCTGAACCACTCCCGCTTCAGCAGGTTGATCAAGGGCTGCAAACCCGCCGCGTGGCGGTTCATCCCGTCAAAAGTGCTGCGCTCGAGGCCGGCGATGTGGTTGTCGTCCTCCAGCTGAAGGAGCACGTCGACAAACTCGATTGCCTTTGTGCTGTCGTCTCTCTCTTCTCCGAGCCAGACGCTGACCTCGCGGGCGAGACCGAATATTCTCGTCATCATGGAGATCTGGTGGCTCTTTTCCGAGTTCTTCCTCGTCTCGTCGCCCTCCTCGTCGTCGGCGCTGATTTGATCAATGCAGATGGCGTCGACCCAGAGCCGCACGATGCGGTCCCTTTTGCGGATGCCCTTCAGGCCGGCCAGGAGCTTCTTCTGCACGGCGAGCGTGCATGTTGTGAGGCCGCTCTCCGATTCATCGTATCGGTCTTTGTCCTTGATTCGTATAACCGCCGTGTCTTCTGGGTCACCCCACCGCCATGACATGGCATTGTACGCCGTTTTTGGATCATCCGGCATGTCGTTCTTCAGGTATTCGTGCGAGATTTCGACAAACACGCTGTCCTGGTGCTCTCCCGGGTGCAGGTGGAGAATTCGGATTTCGCCATCTTGGAGCTCGCTGTACCTGTAAGTGTTTTGATGCAAGACTAATCCGACCATTTTAAACAAGTGAACTAAGTTTAAACATGAAGTTTATGTACGGTGAACGCGTTTAAATGCAGTGAAACGCTCTGCTTGATATATCACGCTGCATCCCCCTGAATTGCTTACGCGTATGGTCGCCTCGTTTTTTCAGCTGCCTCGTTTGGTTGCCTCGCGGCCAGCTGACTTTGCCTGTTTCTATCTGGAGAGGCACCCAAGGCGACCAAACTGAAAGAAGGCAACCAATCAGACATGAACCCCGCAGCCGATTTCCAGTGTCCATGCGCCATGATGCAATCGTTACAATTGCGGCGTCTTGTAGTGAGCAAGGCTGGGGTCATGTGTGCGCCTGAACTAATCGCAAGGTTCAGCCGCACGAGCGTGAGAGAAGGGACTGTCTGTGGCTGGACCGAAGGATCCGGCGTGCCCCCAGCTCCGATTCAGCCTGATCGAGAACACATTCTCAGCCCCAGAATTGAGTGATTAATTCTGTACAGCAAGATGTCGCTGAAGGTTAACCAATAAGACTACGAGAATGTCATCTTTTTGGTGCCTTGTGTACCGTTATCAGATCAAATGGAACATGATCTGAAACAGAAAGTATGCGAGCAATGGCTCTGTTGAGCGTGTATATTTTACGGTACACTTTGGCTGCCGTGCCCGCTGCAAGAATAATTGCTATCCTCACTGGAATCCAAGAACCATCAAATCCAGTGACAGTATAGAGGTTCGACTAATTATTAAATGTCTATGAAAGCAGTCAACTATGTTACCTATTAGAAAACAACCAACACATCTATACTGGCACACTTTTTCGTTTCTCGCAGCTGTAAATTTTGATTCAATTAACTCCCCACTTCTAATAAGCCCAGCTTGCTGAATGTGTTCTTGACCTCCTTCTCGCTCATGGGATCCTTGTTTGTGAGGTCGTACGCTGGGATCCCAGAGCCAGAGCTGGGGTCCACAAAGCTGAAGAGGAGCGTCCCGTTCTCGTCTCTTAGCTGCACGCGCCCCAAAGTGGCGCCGCGGTAGCCTTTTACGAGAGCGCACAGAAAAGAGGTCAGGTCCGGCATGGGAAATGCCTTGTCCTGGAAGTCATTGTCCAGCGTCACCTGCTTGGAAGCAATCTTGAGAGGATCCACGCGGCAGTTGAAGCCCAGTAATCTTGTTTCCAGACAGTGCCCGCCCTGCTGCTTCAGCCCCGATAGCGAGTACTTTACGTTTTGCGCCGAGTGTGATGGCACAACGACAAAGTCTGCAAATTGTGTCCAGTGTTGGAACACATACTTTGCCGCGGCGGTATTCAGCGCCACATTAAACTGGTTGGGAAACAAGTTTACAGATAAGTCGCAAGAACCCTGATGAGTGTTAAAAATGTGATCATATCAATATTGCATCTGTTGCGGACGGGCTTCTTACCACTTGCAGATGGCAGTTGATCTTGTTGGCAACGCCGCTTTCAATAAACCGCTTGAGTATTCTCAGCGACGAGCCTCCAAAGAAGCTCACTTTTTCTGCCTTGTTGATTGTGGCGCATAGCGAACTAAAGTCTAGAGGTTGAAATGAGCTGCCGCTTGCTTTTGCTTGCTCTTCTACCCGCTCTGTGCACTCCTTGTACCATTTCCTCATGTTCTCGAGGCGCTGGGGATATGGCTGGGCCATGATGGCTTCATGCGATTTGAGCTCTTCCTCGCTGCGCGTCACAAGCTCCTCATGGTGGTGAAAGTTGAGATTGACGGGGTTTTGAATCTCGTCCAGGCTCTCCACGTCGAGAAACATGTCGACGGGAGCCTCGGACCAGTCTGCCAAGCACACGGCTTGATCCAGGGCTGTGAGTGTGTTGTGCAGGATGGCATCCTCTCTTGAGTCGTACTCAGGCTTTACAGCTAGTCGCAGCTAGGTTTCACAAAATGTCAGAGAGGTGAGCGGGCTTATCGGAGATGGTTTCGTCTTACCAGTGTTCGCTCCTGCTCAGGGAGCTCCTTGATTGCGCCAATATCCTTCTCATTCAGTAGGCCGCCGAGCAGAACCTTGCGCGAGTCGCCGCGACCGGGGAAATGGCGCTCTATCAACTCTATACACGGGCCCCACTGCTTGCCTGCAAATTCCAGCCCCAGCGACACCTGGCGAGGCTCGATGATCCAGACATTGCGTGTATTGGGCCACGCGCGGGTGGCGTGCAGGAGGGCCATGGCAGCAGCCAGGTTATCGGAATCAATTGAGTCATTGTAGTATATAACCACGTGTTCGCCCATATTGTCTCTTTTAATCCTATCGCTTGCTCAACTGCGCGGCATAAAACTGATGCTTCCTCTGATGTGTGAGGGGAAATGTGATATTTTAACGTCAGCGCGGCGGGGCTGTGCTTCAGGCGGATCTGTGATTGACCCAACGCCCCCCTGGTCCCGTGCGTGGAAGGAGGCCAACCGCCTAAAAAAATGTGCCTCGCCACAAGTCACAAGTGTAGAAAGCTCTGATTGGGCGAGCATACACAGAGGCGTATTTGAATCACTTCATCGATATCAAGGTCATTCACACTGTTTCTTTTCCACCATGAAGGGTGTGCTGGAGAGGAGTGGCATCATCGGGTCTGCTATGACGTCAACCACTGCCCACCTCTGTATCCTGCAAATGGGGCGTGATCAAGGTGCAGCAGGAAAGGAAAGAACCGAACAAGGAGAAGAAGCCATCTCAGGCGCATCAGTCCTATGATACCCCGCCCGATGATTCACAAATGCGTCCCACCCGTTAGCCGCGCATTCGAGGCCAGGCAAATATTGCCCCTCCCAAAAAGCACGGAGAATTATTGGCCCCATACCAACCAACAGCAACGGGGCTAGCATGTGTGCCTTGCCCTCTAACCGCTGAACCATTCCCCTGCGGATCCCCCGGCTTCTTTAAGTGATTGCATAGGGCAGACCAATGGCGCCCTTGGCTTTACCTGCGCTCCCCTGGTGGCTGCCGCGCTCCATCTGGTATTCTGAAGCACTGCCTGCATCACTGCCTATTCAATCTTGGTCCTTTTGTTTCAACGATAGTCCAGCACTGGGGCAAATGTCGTTGGTTTGTTCTTCCATTTCCACCGCATGCGCTTTGGAGCCTCAGCGTGTTGGGCCTAAATCTTAGCGCCATGACAATCTTGGCGCAGCGCTTAGGTCCAAAGCCGCCAATCAAGATGTAGCCCTCAATCCCCATGGGTCGTTTATGGGATTTTCTGTATTTGAATCATGAGTTTTGTTAATTCATCAGTATCGTTGTTATTTTGAAGTAATTTGTAAAGGCCGTTCCTCTGGTGGGAACAGCTGAGAAAGGCCGGCGTGTCTGGATTGCCAATAGTGGTTGCTGAGGCGTCGCGAGAGACATTGTTCAAGGTTCTGGCTCCTGCATCCCTCCGCACGCCCAAGGATTCTTGCTTAATTAAGAAAAAATACAATTCCTGATACTAAATGGACTAACACGACAATAGTTCCAGAAGTAATCTCACTTCCGTTTCGGTTATGCGCCTCATGTGGGGGCAGCGGTTTCTGCCCAGCGAGGCAGTGCGGTTACCCCTCACAAGGCCCGCTTAGTCTTCACCAACCATCGTGTTGTTGATGACTGCACCATGAACTAGATTGCGAGAGCGTGTGCTAGTGAATGCGTGACCATCAAGTTCACTGAGCGAATGAGAATATGCCTTACTGACAAAATTTCCTCAGGCGACTCAAGAGTGTGTTGCGCACATGTGACATGAGTTGATGTGAAATTTGCCATCACCTGTGCATTTATGGTCACATTGCCAGTTGAGAAAGCGGCCTATGCATCTTGTCGATACTGCGCGTTATTCATCAATGCTCCATCACGAAGGGAGAGAGAAATATGTGTAAACTCATCAATTCCTAGCTACCTTACAGTCATAAATCGGTCGGAAAAGTATATACACGAATTTCTCTCCAAGAGGCTGTTGTAATAATATACATGAAGAATAATATAAATGAAAAATGATTTTAATTCAGAATCCCCTTGGTACTTCCGTTCCCACTCCCAGCAGTACTCCCGGCAGTACTCCCGACGGCGCTCCCGCTTGCACTCGCACGACGACCCGTGTATTCTATGTCGACCTTGTACGTGCGGTCTACACGGATGTCTCTTCTCTCTAATTCCACCCCGTTAGCCCCTCCGTGTGTGCTCTGGAGCTGATATGAATTCTGCTCATTGCTTTGGCCAATCCTGAGCCCCTTGGACCATGACTGTCTGTTTGATCCCTTGGACCGTGAGGAAAATACCCCGAGCTGTGGGAAATACGCTGTAAACAGAGGCTTCATTCTGGTTGCGCAGACACACATGATACCCAGGTTTATCTCAATCGTGGACCAGATTCCCAAGAAACCTTGGTTGTAGGTCACGTCGCCTTGGCTCTTTACAATAACAATGTAAGGCAGACGGACTATAGAGCAGACGACGACGCTACCACAGAAGTCAGATGGAACAAGCGCGAGAGTTCAGCAGATTGGGGAAACTCACCTTGACCCCAGAGCGAGAATGCTGCCAACCATAATTTTCTGCTTTGGCGGAAGGTGGAGATTATGGATCGTAGGAATAGGCAGAACAATGACGGCTAGATCAAAGAAAATGTTTAAAACAGCGTGGATCTGGATTGTCACCTCTAGACACTGCTGACGGCCGGTTTCGATATTGCACGGCCCGCCGAGGACAATGCACAGCCCCAACGTGTACAGAAACATGGCAACGCCGATGGCCACGGTGATGCAGCGATATGTAAACGAGGGGTTGATGCGATACAATATGGACAGCATAGCTATCCTGGTGACTGACGGGGATACCACGTAAGTCAGGCTATTTGGGCGCAGGCGCTGGCTTGTTTTAGTATGCTTTGAAACTGGTGATGCTCTGGTGTGCAACTCACCTTGAGTAATTTGACAAACTCAGTCAAGTTGATATCCCACATATGCTTCCCCCAGCCGTGATTTACCACTACATCCAAATCAGCCATGAGGTTTGCTTCCAAGACGCCAGGTAGACTTACTGTCAATCAGGGTAATAAAGTAGACCATGGAAATAAGATAGGCGAATGTAATGATAACTATGATGGAGAGCGGTGAGTTTCTGGTCTCGAAGCCGAGAGCCGACATGATGAGATATTTCCGACTTACCTAAATCTACTTCAATCTTCTTGGACAGCCGAATGGCCTGAAAATAGCGAAGCCCGACAAAGGATGTGGCAAGAGAGTACGTCACACCGAAAGCGGCTATTGTCCCAATCTGGATGGAATTGTAGGGCGCATCAAAATTCGACTGCTGGCCGTCCGGCGGCGCCAGCGCCGGCGTTGTGTCGAGGTCCATTGTTCCAGCGCTGGCTCGCGCGCAAAGGGATCAAGAACAATCCAACGTGCAACCGCGCGAGAGGGTTCGTGCAAGAGGGTGCTTTGATGCTTGGGATTATGGCTGTAGACCCCCCTTATCAAATCCCGGTCCGCGGCACACGCAACGCGCCGGGATTTAGCACGAGGCATCCAGTTAGAGGGGGCCCTCTACGGAGTGATTCGCCCATGCTGTATGAGATGCAACGGCGGCCCGGTACCGAGCATAGACTTTAAACCACAAAACCTTGTTTTTTCGGGATTTATTCCACCGGAGATTGCGGCAAGGCCGGACCAATCATGCCGTACTTATTGAGACAAGACTGCCACGCGGAGCATGCCTCATGATTATTCTAGAAGAAAGGATCGGCAACGCAGCATCATTGCGGGCAAGCCTTTGAAACCCTTTCCTTGGACATGCTTCCGTTGTTTGATTCTCAGCACTTCCCAGCCGATTATCGTTTAATACCTGTTTATATCCGCGGATGCGCATCTCTTGGGAAATTATTGGGCGAAATCCTGGGCCAAGCCCCGCACACAACGTGTTGTGACATCGATAGCGTCGCCGAGACACGAGATGGCGGATGATCAATTACAGTTGAGATTTCAGGCTGCCGGTAGAATTTCATTTACTGAACAGTATATAATGACATGAAAGATGAACTAATAGCTTTTTGGACGTGGAATGTGTATTTGGAAAGCAGTTGCAGCAATGAGACGGTTTCGCCAAAAGTCAGCCGCAACACTGCAGCGACAACTGCGTTGCATATTTTTGAAACATCTGTCTGGCCATCCAAAACAGTAAACAGTTCGCGCGGTATCTGCTTGGTATCTTTTGTCCGGTTTTCCCTGCTGCGAGTGACCCGTGAGTTACCTGGTCATTCGAACCGGATCCGAGAGCGAGAGCGACACACCCCTGCACGTGTGAAGATTAGTTGCAAATGCGCCCCTCCGCTGAACGGATATTGATGTGGATGGGCCCGCCATCGCCTTGAACGTGTTAACCAAGATGGGCATGAAATTTCCGCCCTGGTAGGTGGTTCATGAAATAGTCGACGGCGTTTCCGAAGGGGTTTGGGTATACACGCTGGATATGTCTGCAAGATTTAGCATGTATGC
This sequence comes from Calonectria crousiana, assembly GCA_013406985.1. Lineage (NCBI taxonomy): Eukaryota > Fungi > Ascomycota > Sordariomycetes > Hypocreales > Nectriaceae > Calonectria > Calonectria crousiana. Next base: position 149,070 of record VTGD01000109.1, on the reverse strand, counting down.
CTCCGATCCATCGACGGCCCAGGAAGTAACGTGGTTCAAATTATTCGACGCGCCGCTTCTTCTTTCTCGTAGAGCTTCACAAGATAATAATCCGTTCGACCCTTGGTCATCTCATTCTGGTCACTCGTCAACGCACCTGCGAGGGTTATGATCCCAGGCGAGTCCCCTATCATTTGGAGATTCGACACATGGGGTTTTTTGATGCAAAGTAAGCTTACTGTGACTATGAACGCAAATTTATGGTATAGATCAGCGCAATTCCTACATGATTGCATGCAAGATTCGTTGCCCTGGCCGTTTCTTTTTCGCTCCGATTCAAACTCCTGTGAGGTGAGGCACAGGGCTTGTTGTCATTTTCGACAGCCTCCATGGGTCAATAGGTAAGTGTATAAATGGAGGAACCACATGAAACAGCGCAATGTTGTCATTGACGTGAAATATAGTGCTTGTAGACGCCCGCAAGGTTGGAAACATGGACATGCCCGATGCGGAGTTGAACAGATGGGGCGAAACCCAAGCGGATTTTGCACCACTAGATTTGACCAAAGCTTGGCCTTGAAGAAACCCTGTCCCGTATGCAACGTTTAGTAGTGTTGAATCCAAAAAGGCTTAGAGCGTGATCCAAGTGTGTGACTGTGCGGGCTAGGCACTGAAATCGGTGACCAAGAGTCGGCGATCGGGGTTCAGAATAAGCTCAAGACGATAGTTGATGAAAAAAAAAATGAACAGACCTATGGAACCGAAGCAATACGCTCTTCGAATCTATGGGGCAGAACTCATCCATCGAGGTTTACAACATGGCGAGCATTGAAGATGTACAAGAGCAAGGGGGATGACGCGCTTTGCTCGATGTGCATATTTTACATCTATCGTGTGAGTGAGAAGAGAATGTTTGTTAGAAATTAAAAATATGAAGGGCATTCTAGTATGGTTCATTTTCGAGCCTGTTGAGGTACCTGCTGCCTCCCGCCGTCTGCCTCAGTATTGCTCCAGCTTCATTTTGATGCAAGCATTTATGGTCTTCCGAGATGCGACACACACAGCAAAACAAGTCTGTGTTTGCACTAACTGATAAGAGCAGCTCATCAACCCAGGCTGGCGTGGTCAACCCCCGCTGACCTAGACAGATCATTCTGGCCACCGCAACCAGGCAGAAAGCTTATTGCATGCCCGTTTACTGTTTTCTGCCTCGTACTGACAGTCAAGTGTCCCCTTTGGCCCAAATAAAGAAGAAAAAATACATATATAAGGATGCGAGACCGACGAGTGCAACGCCGATTCAGTGGGGAAGAGCAAAGCACAGCCAAGGCGGTAAGCAGATCTTTCTTGATCCATCACTACACACAATAATTCTATCACTGACAGTGCGCATGGGTTGGATTACACTTAATTTCCCCCCTCCGCGGGGGTGGGCCTGCAGCTGCCCTCCCCTTGCGAGACTTTTGTTTCTGCCAGCCCTCCGGGGCGTCGCCGGACCATCCCCGTAAACGCGATAGCAGCTCCGAAACGAAATCCCGGTCGTGGGAGTTCCACATCCACATGAAAATGTGGGGTAGCTGAGGCAGTATTATATTGGCGAGTCTGCTACATGAATTACGTTGCTAGCGAATGAACTCAAGACCTGAGCAGGTTCAGTTAGCCCAGACACGCTACCCTGGGCTGTCGCAGAATGCGCAAGGCCAATCACGATTAGCGCTGTTATCATAGGTATACTTAGTATCCTTACTGCATAAAGAGCCTAAAATTATATTCTACATGGCCAAGTTAACGGATGGGAAGCCCCTCGTCGTTTCCGTTGGACCAGCCACGTCGCCCAGATGGAACTGCGAAACTAGTATCAAACTTGGATAGCTTGAAGGGTACGCCAACGACACTGATATTGTGGGTCTCGCCCCAATCCTTTCCAGAGATGGTTTCGAAAAAGTCCTCATTGTTTAAAACCCCGGGCCTGCCTTGTTGGCGGAATCGATGCATGCCACGGCGACGTCAACCAGATCCCAATTGTGACAGGGTTTGAAGTCAGGGCGCAGGTCCCCAAAAGCTTGCTGCAGCTCGGCATCGTACGGTCCAGCACGCTCGCGCCAAAGGTTGGAATGAGCAAGCGAAAGGTCGATGTCAAATGTCACGTTCGCCTTGGTGCGCTGGAAGACGCAGTGTATGAAAATTGAGATTGGGTCAGCATTAAAGTCAAATCAGAAGTAGGCTGATAAAAAACGCAATACGCCCTGGGCTTCTTTTCGTCTTACTTATTTGCATCATAAAGTGGGAACTTCGATTGTATATCTAAGAATTTCATGTTCCAGTATCCGCAGCCCTTATTACGTCATCGCAATTGAAAGGTTTGCAACTTTATCCCCCTTTGTCGTAAATTTTCTGGTAGCAATCGCGGATCTGAGTTCCGCGTTTCTTGCGTACTTGTATTCTTGAACGTAGCTGAGAGGGCTGGGGCGGTCGGCTCCTTAATATCTTCCTCTCGCCGCCAATTAGCGGGCAAAGGCCCCAGCCGAGGGTCCTCGAACGTGGCGGTTCCTGTTGAGCCGTCTAGATACTGGTGTTTGGCATTTCCAGATTGATTTTTTACGATCTGAACTGTCCACCCAGTTGGCAATGGACCGAGAATTCCTGTCGAATCGTCCAGCCCATGGATGTAACATTCTCCCACCACTTGGTATTTGCCATCCGAGCATGGCCTCAGGAGAATAGAGGCTTTGCATCCAAGTATGGAGCAAGCAACGTCACCTATCGAGTATAGTTAGCCCGGCAGTTGATTTGGTGATTTAATGCGAGGTACGAATGAAATGATAGGCTGAACTTATATAACCTACCTGGCATCGTGGATGCAGGGCCAAGGCCAATGTGCCCCCCTGCTGTCTGCAGAAATGTTCTGCCTTTGACCAACTTGATCACCCAATTGACCTCGGCCTTGTTGGCCTCCTCTGCATCGACCGTGCCATTAGAGCTGTGGAGCTTATCCAAGAAGTAGGATTTCCAATCTTCAAGGCTCTCGGCACGAATTCCCTTCCATCTTTCGCCCAAGTACCCGATGCACAAAGTCACCAAGAATGCGTCGAGAAGACTTCCACCACCTGAGTACTGGGCCGTCAACAGATCTCTTGGTTCCCACTTCTGAATTTGCTTCAACACCTCGTGGGCCGTTTGTGGTGCGGCAGGGCTGATCGACTCGACTGTGGCAAGCTCACCGCCTTGCACCTGTAGAATATCCGGCTCGATGTGCTTGTAGGAAGCACATGAGATGCCGCTGGAGCAGACAAAGGCCGATAGAGGGTGAGTTTCTCGAAGAACAGTCCAGTCAGGAACCCAAGAAGGACCAGCCACTTGCTTTTTATGAAGGTCACACTCTTGGAGCAGCGTCAGTCGCATGTCGTATTTTAAATACCCCAAGAAAGCCTTTTTATAGACGTCTGCGACATCGACGGTCTCGGTATAGTCTGGTGCAATCACAGCCGTGAATGCCGGAGGAACCATGCCTAAAATCCCATAGATCTTGTCTTTTGCGTTGAAACACTTTCTTTTCCGTGTCATGCCCAAGATGAATGGTATAGAACAGTCTCTATAGTTCCAGGTCGTATCGCGAACAAATTCGAGATTTGTTCTCAATTCAGGCGAAAGCTTGTCTTTCGTGCCCAGACATACGATAGAGCGGAGTAGGCGACTCCAGGTTGCTTGTGACTTACCACAAACCACCAAAGACTCGGGGCTGGCTAAGAGAACCTCCTGGAGGATCCAGAGACGTTCAAAATAGGGTCTTTTAAAAAGAGCCTGAATGGCGACCCAAGTGCGGTCTGGATAGGGGGGCAACACTTCACTCAGATACCAACCATTCTCTGTGGCCTCTGGGGCTCTTGTGCGGACCCCATTCCTGCTAATTTCAATCTGTTTCCCCAGGTAATCCAATGCTGCCATGGCCAAATCACTGTCATCTGCGCTGGGTCCAAGCCACGCAACCACGTGCTGGGCCATCTTGTATAATGTGGACATTCGTGCCACCTGCACAGACTTTTCCTTCTCATCTTGTTGGTTGATGCATATCGCGTCAACCCACAGAGTTCTCGCCCTGTCAGGAAAGCGGAGGTGTCGTAAAGCTGCGACCAGGTTCTGGTTCAGCTTCATCGTTCCGCCGCTGAAGAATGCGGACGCTGGAGACCCCTCAATATACCCAATCACTTGATCTTTTTGAGAGCCCCAAGTATACGACAATGCTTCGTACTGTACCGCGCAACAGTTGTTGTCGGCTAGATCCAGCGCCTTTGTAAACTTCGGGTTCGGGTGGGTCCACGATACCTCTCCAGTAACTCCGCTATGGTATAGCAAGCGGTTTGACATGGTTACTTCAAAGGACCAGCCATCGGGGAGAAATTTATTAATTTCGTCTTCCTGATCCGGACTTAGACTTTTTTGCATGGATGGAGGTTCAGTGATCTTGACTGGCCAAAGCGAGAAGCGGATGTTATCGTCGAAAGATCCAGGAGCAAGAGAGATCATTCGAAATTCTTCCTCCGGCCTCTCAAGTGGTGTGTACTGGTACTTCATTGCAGCGAGGAGACAAACGGTGTTCAGGAAGTGATGGATTGCACGCAAGAGGAATAGTTGAACCGTGGGCGCAGTGGACTACGTCAGAACGGGAACAGTCTCTCTAGATGATGATTCCAAGATCCTTCAAGCGGGAGGAATATTGAAAAATTTGAATCACTGTTTGGGCACCATCCACGTGTAAAGGAGCATAATCAGCCTGGTCGGTTCAGCCCGCGAGATATTGCAATTGAGCATAGAATACGACGCTGTGCCTTCTTTCTCCCTTAGCCCCAGTTCCATGCCATACTGCTATCATGTACCTGTCAGCACAAGTTCCAGTTAATCGCGCAAATGGACCTTTAGCGAACAGACTTGATATCGAGGCACAGTTTGGACGCAACCATGACAGCCCGACAGCACACCCTCATTTTTGGCGCCCTCGACCTTACCAGATACAACGTTACCTTGTCTGCTAGCGTGGGTTCACTTGAACCCCGCTAATGTATTTTATCAAATGAAATCAATCTTGACTTGCACTTTGAACGCAACGTCGGCGTGGTGTGCCTTGGTTCTGTTTAGGCTGCGATGCTGCTCTTTCCGGCCACACCACCGTTATCTCTCTTGCTGCCTAGCGGTGTCACTGTCCCATCATATGACCTTTTTACCATTCAAAGGTAACTTAGGAATATTGCCATTCATGTAAGATGGACAAGAAACTCATTTTTATAAGAACCCCGCTTCCCTGGTACCAGAATTGTCAATGTTTTGCTCTTCCGTGTAATGTGGACAGTCATTGAACCTTTTATCCCATAACATTTAGTACTGTTCATCAAAGGCGATACCGAAATAGACATCTATCATCATATCTGTCCCACATTGATTCCGTATGTCTATGTTGCTTGGAAACTTTCTTCATGCGCTAACCAATGGGGTACACCCAACCAGCTTACGCCATGTCTGACAAGCCCACTACAACTGATGAGGAACGAGCCCATGGAGCTGCCATGTCTGAGAATATGTCTGATGATAGGGACCGCGAAGAGATACGTGCCTCTAACGATCCGGCGCCGGAATACGCCCAAGACGCTTCTGGTGATCCCCCAGTCTACGATCCGGTGGAAGGAAATGATGCTCCTGAATATAGCGATCAGCCTTCCTTTGAGGAGTGGATGAGAGGCTCAGGAGATGACTGAACCGAGAAGGATTTGATATGCTACGTAGTGTTGGAAGTGTCCACTATGATAGAGGATGGAGATGTGAAATCAACCGTTAGGAATCATGAGCTGTAGAATGCTTTCTGTTCGAGTTCGATCACCACAGATAGAAAATCAAACTGCCTACCACATTGGGATATCTCAAAATTTAAAATTAATATTCTAAATGCCAGAGCCAGCAGCTTCACTTATCGGAGCTAAGCGCAGTAAATCGCAATTGTTGTAATGGGCCTCCTGATGCATCACTTACCCTAGAGATCCGTCCGCGACTGAGCTTATTATTCGCTCAGGATATCACATGACGAGGATGAGATTATATTTTGTCTTCAGTTTTGTCTCATAGGTTGACATGTGCTCTGTGCCCTGGCTAAGTTAGCATCCAATTGAACAGTGGGCGTATGTTCAAATGTCTTGAGGAGAGTGAAACCGATGGTCGGGATACAGCTGAGATGGCACTAAGCTTTGCCTCGACTAGCGCAGGCGTGATTGTTCACTACCGCAGAACGCCTTGCCGCACGCTACTACTGCACCCCCCAAAGCGCTATCGGAGGGCTTGGAGGGCGGACTGGGCCGCACGTTGCAATTGGAACTTGATGTACCGGGAGGTACCTGAAGGAGGAGCGGGTGCAGGATGCCACATTTGTGGTTGAATTAGAGCGCCTCGTGGGCTAACTGCCTGGAGGGAGGGCGGTTAACCCGCTGGCTGGAATGGATTGCCCTAGTACATCTACCGAAAACAGGCCAAATGCGTAGTTTCATCCCACGTCAACTTGACATTTGATATCACACTCGCTATCTAATCATCCCTGCTATGCATGCCGTCCTCACCTCAAAGTCCGACCTGGCTGCCGCCCATGTCGCGCAAAGCGACCTGGGAGGAGCAAATACGGAGGACGACGGCTATATCGAGCCTGGCCGATGAGCGATACGACCTCTTTCCGGTTCAAGAGGTCCAGAAAATCACAGATGACTTCTTGCGCGGCCAGGCCACGAGCCTCGTGCGCCGTGTCATTGAACCCTTCTCGGACGACTGCGAGCTTGCGCTCATCAACGAAATTAACCAGTTTTACAACGAAATAAACGGCCGGGAAGCCGCCATTCTGGCCTGCTTGCACGTTCTATCTCCGGAAATCGCCCTCGGGCAGCTTGCTGATTTGCAACGGAGAAGAGAGGTATCGAATGAGTTCCTCCTTCGCCAAGTCCGAGCATACCTGCAATGTCTTCTCCTGGCACACAAGATTCGACCTGATGTGTGCTCCGAGGATGATTTCAGAGTCGCCAAACAGCTGTTTGATCTTATCAAGCAAGGCCATGCGTCGGAAAGTCTACCTCCGATCACTTTTATACTCAGAGCCGTGCAAGAGGGGAGATGTGAGCACCTCTTGCCGGAGAGCTTTATACGGACGATTTTGCAGCACGTTTGTTACAGGAAAAACCTCCAGAAGCACCTGGACGAGCTTTTGCGCAGCCGAGGCTGGTTTGAGGCCTCTCAGCTGGTCACTGGACTGAGGGAACTCAGCTCGCGCGAGCGCAACAACCGGCGCCCAAACACAGAGTCACTGCTCCACTATGTTTACCCAGATATTCCCATGTGGGCATCTTGGTCTCCGAACCCGTCAAGGATCAAGCTGTGGGAGAGCAACGTTTTGGACCCGTTTCGAAAAACTCTTGCGCCCATTTTCGACTTTGAAGGACCGGACACCACGGGAAACCAGCTCCAGACGTTTCGGCAATCCAGCCCAGGCATGTTTGGGCATGCCATATACCAGCTACCAGCTTCCAACGGCCGATCGATTCTCGAACACGTCCTCTGGGTATTTGATTGCTGCGTGAAGAAGGGTGTCGAGGCCATCCGCATCTTCATCACGCTCTGCGTGGAACCAAGAAAAATCAGTTGGCACAGCCTCGGGCGCGTTGAAGCTGCGCTGGAGCTACCTAAAGTGGCCGACATTGGGATCCTCGATGCCTTTTTGAGAAGCCTTGGCGGTGCCGATTTATTTGCGCGGATGCAAGGCATCTCGACTGCCTTGCCCGTCATCAAGTCTACCAGCCGGCTGACGACGGCGTTTGGGAGCGCATATGACATTGCGCACCGCGGACCAAAGGCCATGTGCGAGGCCCAAGTCGCACTCTGCAAACAGCTGAGGAACTCGCAAGCCAGCGAGCGGTTTGCAAAGCACGTCGTGCGCCTGGGCCGGGCCCTGCTCGAAGCCGAGTGGCTCCACGAGCACTGGCACGACAAGTACATTGACATGCTGCGACGACTGCCCACCGAAGACAGCGTGACGACGGCCTTTCGCATGATGGCGGCCGCACCCCAAGACATGCTGCCTCACTACCGCGAAGCGATCGCGGCCAGAGTCGCTGCCAGCACGCGGGCCGGCACGTCCCCCGCCGAAATGGCCGCGATAGCGTCCAAGCTGTTCGTCACGGACCCGGCCTGGACGATGGCGCTCGACTACCACCGCGAAAGCCTGCGGCACGCGTTCCTGCGGGCGACGATGCACGGATTCGACTCGCTGCACGCCGTGGCCTGCATCAAGCAAAGCGAGCGGGAGCACGACACCTTCGTCCGCGACCTGCGGGACCTGGTGAGCGCCGCGGCCGACACGGACATTGGCTGCGTGAGGCTCGCCGGGGCTCTCGCCCGGACCAGAGCCAGCAACGGCGGCACCGCGCGGCCCGTGGCCGAATGCTGGCGCCATCTGCTCATGCACCTCATGCGCCGGCGACCGCCTGGCATGCTGGAGCGCTGCGAGGAAGCCCTGCTGTCGACGAGCTGGGTCAACTGGACAAGGAGCCTGCAGCAGCTGTACGGCGAGGGGCACTACGATCCCGAAGGAAAGCTTGGGTTTACGCGCGACAAGTTCAATGCCGTTGCGGCTCGCAAAATCGCTGTTAGCAGGACGGCAAGTACGAGCACTACCTCGACGGGGAGCACGGGTAGATTCTCCATGGGAAGAGGGTGAAAAGTGAAGAGTAGAAGTATGTGTATGTCAAATCAAGCTGTACTGGAATAATCGTTTTTATATCATTTTTTGTTTAAATTTTGAATTTGCTCATGTAGCTTTTGTTTAAATTCACCAGTTTTTACGCATCCAGAACGAATTGTCTTGCTCAGCGCCATTTATTATTACATTTATTTTTGTTCCCATCTACCTAGCACCTAACGCTCAGAGACCGGCGAAGGCGAAAATGTCATAAACGGCTGCCGGCTCGAGTTTGACATTGGCGTCGGCGAGTACAGACTTCCGCCAGAGCGGCGGCTGAAGGGCGTGGACCTTCGCCCACCCAGGATACTGCCGAATGGCGAGCCGCGACGCGAAGCAGAGGTGAACTCCTTGCCCTCCTTGGGGTTCAGCTCGCCGTACTTTTCGCGCAGGACCTCAATGTGCTCGTTGGCAATGGCGCGCTTGTGGTCCCTGTCCATCTGCAGAGACGGCGACAGCGGCCCCTCGTCTAGGATTTTCTCGATGTTTTCCGTGGCGTTTTTGAGAACGTCCTCAAAGCTGGGCGCCTGCTGCCGGCCTTGGCTTGTCTCGTCCTTGAGCCAGTTGAGGATGTACTGGCGAATGTCGGAGCGGATGACTCCAGCGTCGTTTCCGCCCTTGTCGAGCGGCTCGGATAGCTTCCAGGCCACAAAGAGCATCGAGGTTAGGAAGAGGAGTGAGAGGAGCCCGAAAGTGACATCTTTGGTTAGAATCATGGTCTGTCGTGTAGCTTTGGTCCGGTCAATCTTGACGATTATCCCGAACTGTGCCATTGATCTGGTGAGAAGCAGAATCGTGGCGACCCAGAGAACCAGGCGCGTCTAATTTGTCAGTCAATCGCCTCTGGTAAGGTAACAGGATTCCTCACCTTTCTAATTTTGCCCTCGGTTCTCTGCGATCCCCAGATGATGGCGACCGAAGAGGCACCAAACGTGATTAGGCTGTAGATGAAGTAGAAGGCCGCCATGGACACCTCGAACTGCGTTCTCTTGGTGGCAATGTCTTGAATGACGTCGAGGCTCAAAAACTTTACCCACACGATGGCGAGTGCCAGATACAACACGGCGTAGTAAAGCGACAAGAAGCAGACGATGAAGAGGGTAAGCTTCCCAACGGCGAACCAAATTCTGAGATAAATCTCTTGGAAGCGACACGCCTCAAGCTCTTTCCAGACGATCGAGTATGTCCCCCAGAGTATCAGGGCATTTGATGCGACGTAGAAGAACTCCATGAAGGGCAGGAACGCAACGTAGCCGAAGCCGACGGTGCGCTGATCATAGTGAAACCATCTATCAATGACATTGCCGAAATACCATCTGTTTCTTCGTTAGTACTTGTGATTACCTGAGAAAAAAACGAGGGAGCATCTCTCACATGGAGGCACAGATGGTGCCGTACTGTATTGTCCTAAACTCAGACCACGTCCGCGGCGGCTTGCTTACATATCGACCAAACAGAAAGGTGAAGGCCATGGCCATGACCATCCAAACCGTCACAAACGAAGCGTCTACAACGCCAATGTTGTCCGCACGCAGCGGGGACCCGTGCAGACTGCCGAGCGACTTCTTCTCCATGGCTTCAAAAAACAATGATGGCTGCAAAATTGTCACGAACCCACGCGCGCGCAGGAGCACAGAAGGGATGAACTTTATCCTCTGACGCAGCGTCGTTTTCGTCCTGCTGCCCGTCCCTCCTCCACCGCTCGCACCATGCGAACCGGGCTGAACCAGAGGCTTAGAAACCCCATGTCCAAGCCCCTGCAAGGCAACCTGAAGGTAGCTCAAAGTTACGCCAGGTACTCTGGCCATGGTACATGCGGGTACCTTGCGAAGCTCTCTCCAGGTTACGCTTATTCTGCCACGGAGAGAGGGGCAAGTGGTTGACGGGACCTATCAGCAGCACACCGAAGCCGCCCTGGATTCATCCCCCGCATACACATCGTCTGATGGGGGCGCCCTACAATATTTCCACATGGAACTAGCGACTGCGGCTGCGGTCTAGTTTGAAATTTTAACACTAGCAGGCCTCGCTGATAGGCCGATAGGCTAGTCGGCCATTTGGGGGCTGTTAAACTGTATGCGAGGCGCTCCTCGTATCTGCTCAGAGGACGCGCTAGGGTTAGCGTCGAGCAACGGCAACTCGTTGCCGGCCTGCCACAAGCGAGCAATTGCAACGCAACTACGCCCTAATGCACTATCGAAAAAAAAGAAAGGAAGAAAGCTGAATAGTGGTTTGCTTTGTCAAGGCGCAGCCGTCTGCCTATTGCGCCTGGGCATTTGTAATTTGCATGTGCCAAAGCAGCCCTGTTCCAACCCGAAGCGGTCCATTGGCCCACGGCACGACCCAAATTGCACGAGAACGGTGGCACGCATGTGTGTTATCATTCAGCAGCTGCAGCCATATCTCGCCGGCGCCTAATAGCCCGTCTTGAGCGGGACAAAGTCGCCCTTGACAATGACTCTCTGCATTGTCAAGTCGTCCCGGCCGTCGCCCACGCGCCGCATGCACGGCTGCGTCATCAAGTCGACCGTCAAGCTGCCCTGCGCCATCATGTCCTCGTCCCTGAACCGGTCGCCCACCGTCACCACCTCCCCGTAGCCGCACCCCTCGAGGCAGATCTGGGCTCTCTGCGCCCCGGCCTCCAGCGCCAGCACCCCCAGGCCCTCCACAACCTCGTGCACTTCGTCGCGTATCCTCGGGTCGGCGCCGTTGCCCGCTGCCCGCTGGAGCAGAGACACGAGCTCGTCCGTGACTGCGCTCACGTTGTCCCTGAAAGGGCCCACGTACTCGTCGTTTGGGTCCCCGTTGCGGACGGCCTTGAGAAACACGTTGAAAAGAGCTGCGCGCCACCCGTTCATTTCTTTGGTGTTGGGGAGAGTTATGGCCGTGCCAGATGGATCTGCAGCATCAACGTTATAAGTGACTGTCCAGTAGTAAGAAAAGAAATGAAGAAAAAAATAGCATACCTTGAGGATCTGGGATAGCAAAAGGTTGGCGAAATTGGTCCAAAAAGTCATATCCTTTTCCCGACGCTCCAAATACACCGAATCCCAGCTCGTGGCTGAAGAAGCCGTGCAAGATTGTTCGCCAGCAGAGGTTGCGAATAAACTTGGGCCAGTTTCGGCCTCCCTGCTGTGCGTTCCTTGTCAGGAACTGGCTTGGATCGAGGCTCTGGTCCATGTGGAACGATTCCGGCCTCGGCACCCATTGAATAAGGTTGTTGATGCGTCGGGAAAGCCCCTGGAGCGTGTCCCTGAGCTCGTCATCCGAGATGACTTCGTGGTTTGCGGTGACGGTATAGTTTGCTACTCGCCGTCTGAAGTTTTGAATGACCGTGTTCTGGCTGTCTATGGCTTTTTGATGCTGCAACTTCAGACTCTTCAGTTCCTCCTTGTGGGTAGCCTGCAGCGTTTGATGCTGCTCCTTCATACTCCGCACTTCACCTTCGTGCTCGGTCAGCAGCCTGCTCTGTTCCATGGCAGCCGCCTCTTCCAGTTTCGAGAGTTCTCCTCGGTGCCGCTGGACCCTGATTCCCGCCTCTTGCTCGAGTTGGATGATGCGCTCATTGGCAACATCTCGCTGGCCTCGGACACGGGCAAGGTCACCGCGAGTCTTTTCCAAGTCGGCTTCGATGTTTTTAACATGTTCCTTGAGAGAGTCCCTTTTTACCTTGACTTCCTCAAAATCCACGAGTTCTGACTTTAGCCCGGCGATTTTTCGTTTCTTCTTTTCGAGGCTTTGATCTTTCTCTTCCAAAGCTTTCACCATTTCCACTGACCAGTTGAGAAGCGCAGAGAGAGAATCCTCGTATTCTCCCTTGGGGATCTTGTAGTCCTTGATGAACCTCGCTAGATCGCCTTGAGATACGCGGGTCTCAGGAGGCGGATTCTTTCGAATCTGAGCCGACTTTTTATTGGAATCCTTTTTACGAAGTGAGAAGATGGCCCCCCAGTTAGACCTTTCTGGAGCATATGCCTGAAATCGCGAGTCTTCAGCCCGAGGCTCAAGGTTATAATAACGACTGTTTCGATTATTGAGAACCGGGGACTCTTCAACGTCGTCGCTGGATCCAGGCTCATCACCAACATCCAGCATAGAAGTCTCAGCCCTAGATATTGGCGCATTGTTCCTACTATGAGCCTTTGCTTGGTCATGGTACTCTGATGTGTAATTTGGCTGGGATTGGGATTGTTCATGATGTGTTTGTTGTTGTAGCCGATGTTGGTGCAGTTGATGCTGCTGTGGTTGATGTTGTTGTAGTTGTTGTTGTAGTTGATGTTGTTGTAGTTGATGTTGTTGTAGTTGATGTTGTTGTAGTTGATGTTGTTGTAGTTGATGTTGTTGTAGTTGATGCTGTTGTAATTGATGCTGTTGTAATTGATGCTGTTGCAGCTGATGTTGTGAGGGATCTTGTTCATATTCCAATTGTTGCTGTAGTTGTTGTAAGTCATGTTGGTGTGGTTGTGGTGATTCGTACTGGGGTTGTTGCTGTTGGGGTTGCTGCTGGGATTGCTGCTGGGATTGCTGCTGGGGTTGCTGCTGGGGTTGCTGGTGTGGTTGCTGGCGTGGTTGTTGCTGTGGTTGTTGCTGTGGTTGTTGCCTTGGTTGCTGCTCTGATTGGCGCTGTGGTGAAGGCTGTGAACCTACAGGAACTCTCTTGGGAGCGGTTGCGCTGGGTTTTGGTTGCATGGGTTGTTGTCCTGCGACTACTGAGTTTCTAACCGCCAATACCGCCGCTTGTGTTGCCATTGCACTTGGTGAATTAGGCTCGTTCGGCTTATAAGGCTTGAACTTTGGTGACGTTGCGCCGGTTCTGCGAGAATAGTCCCCGTAAGCCATTGTGATAGATTGAGGTGCACGTGGTGATGCAGAGAGCTCTTGAGGTGGCGAATGATTTCTCGCTTCGCCGTCAGATCTCGGCCTGCTCTCGGGGGCCTCTGGGATGACGGGCTGGTTTGGCAGCTCAAGGGGCTGTGAATTGGGTGTGGTTTCTTGCCCATCTAGCTCCGAGACTGGACCATGGTGATCCATCTCGGGAGTATGCGATTCCATCGGAGCCTCATTGTTTTCGATTTCGGCGGTTTTGCACCACGCATCGCCTGCAAACTCGAACGTCAAATCTTGCAGAGACAGATCTTCTTCATCGTGAGACAGATGCGACGCGGGAAGCTGCGGAGGAGACTGCGCTGGAGTTTTGTCATGGGTCGAGTCCGAGTCCCTTGCCGTCGGTTGTACATGATGCGCGGGCTCAGGTCGCTCTGTGACATTTATTTGGGTCAGTGGTTGGTATCGAGGCCTTGCTTCAGAATCGTGTGTATTTGGCGAGGGCTTGGGCGTGAAATCCGGCTTCGTGTGAGATGCCGTGAACTGGGCGGCAATCGGGTATGATCTGGTTTCGTCCTCGCTTGCATGTTGCTGCGGTAAGGTTGGGACGTAGGATTGCGGCGGAGGTTGGGGATCGGTCTCTTGGTCTTTCGGTGAGCTGTGCGAAAGCCTGTTCATGAACTTCTTCCCTTTGCGCCAGGGAGACTCTTTGGTGCTCTCAAGCGACTGGCCGAATTTCTGTATCGTGTCTGCCATGGCGAAGGGTGACGGAGAGGGGTATGAGGACAATCTCTTGACAAAGCTGCGCCAGCTCCAAGCTCCAAGAACCCAGGAGGATTAAAGAAGCAGGGCATGTGGGGGAGCGCTCACTGACAGCGAACCGCTCTGGGCCCTGTTCGCCCGTGTGGGTATGGCTGCCTTTTGCATCTCAGCTCAACGCCACCAAGACTAGCCCGACTGCAACCCATTCAGAGAGCCTTGCGCCGTAATTGATCCATCCACCCCCGCTAAATCGCTCTTCGCCTCCCTGGCTGCACCGTCGCTTCACTGGCACCGGCAGCCACCACCTCCCTGGAGACCTGCATGCTCTGCCGAGTATATATGAAGCATTCTAGGCTAACTTGACCTCTCACCAGTGCTGCAATTTCACCCGTCCTGTGCAGCGAATTTGGCAATCACCCAGTCACGATGGATTATGCAAGGGTTCCTCCCACTCCTCAAATGGACGAGCCTCGTTTTGTTGTCTGCTTTGATTACGGCACAACATTCAGCGGTAAGTGCTCACGCTCACACAAAGCGACCCAGTACTCATTCCTGGAATTTTAGGCGTTTCATGGGTCCTCACGACAGGAGATGTCCCAACTCTTAACGACATCTATGTCGTCAAAAGATGGAGCAGAGCGGCGGATATAGTCATGGAGCCCAAGGTTCCGTCGCTGTACACGTACTCGGCGAATGAGGGCTCGCTCTGGGGCTACGACATTGGAGACAACGCCTACGTGATCCGATGGTCAAAGCTGGAGCTGGAAAAGCCATCGCGATTCGAGGCTCTCATTGCGCTGAAGCGCACCATTGCCGAAGCTCGCCAGTTGAACTTTAGCAACGATAATGTGTTGGAGAGCCAGATTCCCCGCCACTTGGTCAAGAGTACGCCAGATGTCATCACGGATTACCTGCTCGAAATCGCCAAATGCTTGCGGCTGGATATCGAGGCCGAGAGGGACTCTTTTACCATTAGCGAATTCCCCATCGACCTTGTCGTTACGCACCCAGCGGTGCGTTGCCCTAAGAATTGTCGCTCGAGACAGATGCTGATTTCGATCTAGGATTGGGACTACAGAGCGCGGAACCACACATTCAGAGCAGTCAATGAAGCATTTCGCAGGGTCTTCCCTGAGAGCCTGGCTACAGATGGGGTCGTCCGACTTGCAACAGAGCCAGAAGCCTGCGCACAGTATACCATGAAATCAGGCCAAGACGAGGGAATTATCAGGCTTCGACAAGTGAGTTTTGGTGGATTACTTGCGAGAAATTTCGTGCTGATTCCTTCCTTCTAGGGCCAATGCTTCATTGTAGTTGATGCCGGAGGTGGAACAGTCGTATGTTGTACCCATGGTTCTACTCAAATAACAAGAGGTGCTGACATCGCAGGACCTGGTTTCATATATCGTGGAGCAAGTGGAGCCAGAATTTAAAGTTAGGAAAATCACAGATGTATCCGGTTGGTATCCATGGCCTTTTTTATAAAATGAGTTGTAAACTAACCTTCCATATAGGTCGCAAGTGTGGTGCATCCAGAATCGACGATGCCTTTTTATTCGAATTCCTTCCAGAAAGGCTTGGTGGCGAGTACGGCGCCTTAATAAGCGCTAATGGTGCAGAGCATCATGGCCAGGGAGCGCATGTGGTACTCAGACGACCTCTTCAGGTTCTTCTACAAAGATTTCAGAAAATTAAACATGGCTTTGCGGGTCGCCCAGCGCCGGGACGGCCGGATGGTTATCAGCTTCTGGATCTCATTGAAGGAGTTGGAGATGTGAATGATCGGTCGCGCGGAATTCAAGATGGACAGCTGCAAATCTCAAGGTGAGCTGCATTCTGTCCCCCACTGTGGGACAAGTACTAACTTATCACCAAGTGCGGATCTTGAAAAGATGTTCAGAAAGTCCATCAACGGTACCATTGAGTTGATTAACCAGCAGCTCACCCAGGTCGATCAGCAGCGCCACAAGGTCGATGTAAGTTGAGCATGGAGCTGACCTTGCAAATATTTTTTGACTGATTGCACAGACGATATTCCTTTCGGGTGGTTTTTCGCAAAGCCCGTATTTGTACAAGCGGGTTCAAGAGCTTGCCCGAGGCTGGGATTTCCACCTAGTGCGTCCACCAAACAGGTACACAACTCTTTCCCAAGTATCTTGATGCAATCTGACGTGTTTTCAGCTGGTCCGCCGTATCACAGGGAGGCGTCCTCATGGGATTAGGTCTCGGATGTGTACCACCACCAATTAGCAAGCCATGTCCATGTCACATTGGAGTTGTTCTGGCTGAGCGTTGGACCGCCTACGACCACAACCGCGGCCAGAAATACACCGATGCATACGACAACAAAGTGCGAGCCAAAGAGAACATCAAGTGGCTTGTGACGCAAGGCGACCTCATTACAGAGGACGAGGGCATCGAAGTGACACAGGACATTGTCAAGAAGTTCAGTCGAAACGGCAACAGGGCTGAAAGGCTGACTCTCATTTTCCTGACGCGCAATGACGGTCTCAAGCCGCCGACTGACAAGACCCAAAACCTTGGAGGTAAGCATGCAAAAGCAATGGCGACACACCTGCGGCGCCAACGGCTAACTCGGCATTGCTAGGCGCACATTGGACCGTGGATTTAGACTTCAACCTTGGGAACGTGCTGACCGACCGGATCATTGACAATGAGACAAACGCGACGTACGAGCGGGTCGAGATGCAGCTCGATGTCACGGTGAACCAGCGAGGCGCAGACTTTGAGCTCCTGACAGGGAGGACGAGGGATTTCCTGGGTAACGTTGGCGCGCCGGGCATTTGCCTCGCCAATAGCAGCCTAAGCTTTGAGACCATTGAGCAGCCTCGCCGTTAATTAATTAGAATAGATTTTTGGGAAAGAAAAAAAAAGCAAGCATGAAACTATTGATGCACACTTTTGCCATGTACTCTCTTGTACCACCTCGTCCCGTGCCAGGGTCTGTCGGTGGCTGTAGACCTCCAAACTAGCTGGTGGGGAGACATGTGTGAATGAGCCAATGGCGCTTTATCAGCTGTGACGACACCCCAGTAGGCACAATCACAGGCTGCAGCAGGACCCTTGGGCCAATGCCGCCTTGGCCTCCGCCTTGTGGCCGCCTGCATATGCACCCCAAGCCACCCATGTGCGAGAGGTCCAGGCCTGCGACCCTTGGTTTTTGACGGTGACTTTGCGGTAGCTCTGTAGCGCCTTGCGCAAGCAGGGTCGCCTCACGGAGGCGCCCACACCTTCATCAAGGCGGAGTCTCGACGCTAGCCCCTCGCAGCCCATTCCTCAGAAATTCATCAGACTATCCAATCCCAGAAACCCCCCGTAAAACACTTCCGACGCCGTGAGTGCCGTAATCGGTTCTGTCGAGCCAACATTCTGCTTTTTTCTGTCAACGCCAAGTTTCCTTCCAAAGCACTCCACACCCATTTGTCATTCGCTATACACCATCTTCCCAATGGAATCGTGGGAGGGCAGAAATTACACCACCCAAAACACGACACAATGGATCGTCTTGATGAATCTTAGCACTGTGGAATGGGGTGTCGGCTATCTTCCCGACAAGGTCTTCGCCATTCCAGGATCCTTCAACGAGTCCAGTACCTCTGGCCTTCCGGCCGATGCCATTGTCATTCCGAACGCCGGACAGTCTCACCTTGGCTCTCGTCGCACACAGGGAGTTATTTTTGGCATCGTATCTGCCGTGGTCATCGTGTGGGCTGCGACCTGGCTATTCATCAACCGACACAAACTGTTTGGTCCGCTGAAGCCTGCCTCGACAAGCCAGGGTGATGAAAACAGCCAGGGCAACAGCAGCGTCGCGGCCCTCACGACGTACGGAGACCGCTTTGTCACCCTGAAGGCGTTCGAGGATGAACTACGCCACTCATACTACGACGGAGACAAGTCGTTTCCCGAGGTGTCGGAGAAGAAGATGGATGATGACGGCGTCGATGCAACTGATGTCGAGGCCGCCATCGACCTGCTGAGGAAGATGTACAGCATCGACCTCGACATATGGGCCAAGCAAAACTCGCCGCGCGTCACGGCCGCCATGCTAAACGATATGAGGATACAGAGCGATGCTATCCTGGAAGAGGTCAATCGTTTGGTTGAGTCTTGGGACAGGAACATGAGAAACCCCGCGGCCAATGCGTCGGAGAAGGAGTGGATGGAGATGGCTGAAATTATTGAGATATTGAGGGCCATCGGGCCCGAGAGATATCCTAACAAAGTTCCTGTGCGTGAGCCGATAGAGAGAATGAATCAGCGTTAAGTCCGAGGCGAACATGGGCTATGAGACAACACGTGCTGTTTTTAATATATAAAGTACATGAACCGGGGTTCATAGTGAATTCTAAATCAATCAAAAGCGTTCTTCTGACTTGGCAATGCAGCTTTGGTTCACTGGTATTAAAGTTGTTGGCAGAGTCTTAACATATAGATACAAACCTACACAATTTTCATCAGGAGCTTTTCGATCCTATCGTCGGGGATAAAGTAACCGCTACTCTTCCAATTAGAGCAAAGTACCATGATAGCTATCACGCGCCTTTAACATATATTACAAACAAGGCGCAAGTTGTCAGATGTGTCTTTGCATTTCTATGGCACATCGTGGGAGAGATGATGGCTGGTACCGGTCTTTAATAACTAGCCTGCTACTCCTCGGTCTAACAACGCCAGCTTCTGCAGTATTTCGCCATATTGTCTTCCCTCTTCAAGATTGGGTCCGATGGCTTGCATACTGTCCCCTCCGCACAAGGACGGTGCAGAATGAATTGAGTTCCAGAGTCGACCGAGTCAGGAAGTTCCAGTACTTTAACAAATCATGGATCAAATTTTGAACTTATCAACTCACCATGCGGTGCACCATATGGAAAAAGTGGTCTGCAATGACCCAAACATAGCCAAACAGCGATATTCGCCGCCAAAATCATCGCTCTCTACAGAGAATTAGCAAAGGAAAGTTTTGAAAAAGGGCTCCTTGATCAGCAAAGTGAGAAAGGGCAAACTATCAGACATATTTTTACAAAGCTATCCATTCGCTTGCGCGGTGAGGATCGGAAGGCTCAAAATCGTTGCAAAGAGTGACTTCATAGTATACAATGAGGCTTGAACGGCGCACCTTGTGTGGCAAGGATAGTTCTTTCAGCCGTGGAACAGACTTGTCCATGATTTTACATCGATTAATGGCCTTTGCTAGTCATGCCTTCCCTTTCCCTCACAAGTGATAATACATCAGCCGTCAATCTAGACATGATGATACGTTGATTACGATATCGATGAAACACTGCATAACTTGAGCAGTGTCTGTATACCCGGTATCAGTTGATCGCAGGATAAATCCCCCCTATTGCTGTCGTAGACCAGTCCTGTCACAGTGACAATATGCCAGCACTGAGCCTGAACTGAGAAACTGCCAAGATAATGTTGGTGAAACTATAATATTACCGGTAATTTAGACTATTTTTCTTCCTCAGCATGATTGAGCAGGAGCTCGAGTTTTCACTGATGAAGCAGCTCACGACCGATTGTCCCTGTGCATAGAGTGCATATAGATCAATAAGGGCCAGCAAATCAATAGCTCATTAGCTATGCATTTAATCTGAATTCAGCCAGATGCACCGGTAACATTTCTATCCCGTGTGAATATGTAGTGCTGTGGCGGAACCATCCGGGGGCGGACCAGTTGGTCACCAATGGCACTAAACTCGAACACGCAAGAGATCAAGGGCGAGAGCTCGTTTATGTGGCAAGTTCGGAACCCAGCAATGAGCACGCCAAGGCTATAATAATGTGATGAAATATGAATGAAATAAAATGATTCGCAGAGAATGAACTTTTGGGTATTTTCCTGGCAGACGACACAAGACTATCCTCTGCAGCTTGCTCATGTCTTGGATAGGCTGTGCTTGTACGAAACATTTGTTTCAGCAAAGCGATAGCCATATTTATATTCATACCTGGAACCATTGTCAAACTGGCCTTTGAAAGTTGGAATTCCACTGGTTCCAACTCTTTTATCATCATAAATGATTCAGAGGCTCAAGGCTAGGGCTGACAGGTTGTGGCGTTGGGATGGTGGCTGTGCATGAGAGCTAAACTCAACTGGGTGCACTCTGGTCCAATGGTTCAGGCAGCTATAAAAGCAGGTAAGTAGGTTCCTGCTAAATTTTACATGACTGAAAAAGTGTTTTCTGCCGCCATAATATTGCCCACGCGCCTTCAACCCTCCACCTCGAGACATACCATACCAGCGTAAGAAATGGCCGAGCCTAGGTGGATTCAGGATGAAATGCTCGAGCTCGTCGAGAAGCATGGATCAGTCCCACCTCCATGGGTTGTCATTCCAGACGTACATCCCTATGACATTTGTTGGCGCATGGGTACTGGCGAATCCTATCTCATGATATTCTGGGCCTGGTGGAAGCAGCAAAAGGAAAAGGTTGATGAGGCTCAGCGAATCGAATATTTTCGTCAATGGCCACCTCCACCCCAATGGCTAAAGTGGATGATGGACGTGATTTGGGATCTTGATCCGTGGGAGTCGGGTGACCCCGATTCTTTCGACTACTCCCCCTACTTTGAACGCACCGAGGCACTTGGTTTCGGGTCTGAGAAGGACTTTGAAGAGGACGAGAAGAAATGGCTCAACGAAGATGGAGAACAAGGAAGTGAAGAAAACGAGGAGGAAGAGGATGAAGAAGAAGAAGAGATGCCAATGATGGAAAGAAGGAGAGAGACAGGGAAAAATGACAATTAATGTTGCAATGTTCATGAAACGTTGATTTATTGGTCTTGTAGACGAACAAATTAACCTTCACATTAATCTGTGGGGGAAATAGCTGTCT
The DNA here is from genome assembly GCA_013406985.1 of Calonectria crousiana. Lineage (NCBI taxonomy): Eukaryota > Fungi > Ascomycota > Sordariomycetes > Hypocreales > Nectriaceae > Calonectria > Calonectria crousiana. Next base: position 127,881 of record VTGD01000109.1, on the reverse strand, counting down.
GCTTGCGACTCGGGGAACAAAGAAATTCATCAGTGATAATCATTTCAGTATTTGATGTTAACCACAAAAATAATGAGATTCCTTTCCAGAGCTCTCGGAAACCAAATTAACAATCCGTAGAGATGAATTTTATTTGACTGAGTAGCCACCTTCAAGGACATCCGAGAACTGAAGGGATATCTCTGCCTCAAACGCAGCGATGCTGCTATGATATGTGCTGTTGACGAAGTGCAAACCTGCTGTGTTGTCCAAAGTTGGACCAGAATCAGATTCAAACTTTTTACATACCCTTTTTAGAGGCTACTAGTTGGAGCTGGTCGAAATGGTAGAAATGTTGATGGGCGAGGAAAGAAAAATATTTTTGTCGGAACCGCTTAATATAACGGACTAGAGAGCAACGCGTGTTACACCGTCGGCTATTTTAAAGCTAACAGAGTTTTCTGTAAAACTAGAAGTGTTATAAGTAGAGAACATACGTTGGTCGAAGCTTTTGTGAATCCTGTGTGAGGATGGCATTTTAGAATGGCAACAGCCGGGAGAAATCGGTGCGCAGCACTTGCAATATTCGGCACCCACTGTGTAGTCTCAGTTGAGACCAAGAATGAGATGATTGTCTTTCAGAGTCGTTACAAGGTTGAGAAACTGACTAGTCGCGTGTTCAACCCAAAGATTCCCCTACATGCACACACCTCAATTAGCTTGATTGAATGCCAACAGAGGCAATCTGCCACCATACACGTAGAAATTAGAGGTGCCTGCAACGTTTTCCACTGTCTAGCTTCCGAGGGTAAGTCCACTCCTTCCGTTGACAAGGCCTACGTCATGAGTCTCTAAGCCAAAGTTTGCCCTTTGGCCATAACCCAGATTTGCCTTGTGACCAACACCATCTGCGTTGATGGCGCACTCTGTGGTCGAAAATGTCTAGGCCCGCATATTGGTCCTTCATTTTATTATTTGCCGGTATTAACCTTTCAGTCTCATTTATTCCGTTGATCCTTCCTTCGCTTTTGTTCACGTCGCGGCCACGGCCCAGGAGTATTAAAGCATCTTGTTTTTAAAATGAGCCATAAAGCACCAATAGATGTCTGATAGTTTCAAGTTAGAAATTTGACCAGGTGACAGTAAATACACCCAGGTATACACTGACCAGGATGTCCCTGTTGTCCCGGTGGAAGCATAGTCTCGCCAAAAGCCAAATGAAACCTTGGGCACTATGCATATTTGCCAGAGTTCTTCTCGAGGAAGACCAAGCAAAGACAAGCAGGAAGACTTGTCCAACCATAGAATTTTATTTTCGCTGTGTGTCATCTCATGCTGACTTGTCGCCGCAACTGCTACTTAATTGGGGTCATGGATTAAATTCACTGTTGTCATTCCAGATACCACCGAGTTTCCCTCATACATGAACAGTTTCATATCGAATCGACCGGTGGAATATATGTAAAAAGTGCCGTCTCCGGCGTCGTTCACACAGTTGCAAGATAGGGCTTGACCGGGTCCAGCATCAGAGCAACGAATTAAACCTGCAGCGTAGTTGTCGATGTCGCCCTCAGACAGCAGATAGACTTGGCGGTCTGGTGGGAGGATGACAAAGTATTGATTGCCCACCATTAGCAGAAAATCCGTTGCATCACCGAGACTAAACATTGCATTCGGATAATTTGGAGGATCCGACGGGTTGAACAATAATTGAACAGGATAACCGGAACTATGCATTCTCAGCGCCTGATTCTTGATATTTAGGCTGGCGGTATCAGCATCGATGTAAAATAGAGAAGGCCCGGGAATCTCGGTTGATGAAGTGGTTGAAGTGGCCGAGTCTGTTGTCGTGTCCGATGTTGCGCTGGCAGTGCTATGGGATGTGGTAGTAAGTACTACTGTGGTGGAAGCGGTGCTCTCGGTAGACCCAGTAGCTGCAGACGTTGTGGATTCACTGCTGAAACTGCTACTCGACAGCTGCGTTGTGGTTGTGGGCGGTAGATTTCCATTGGGGCTGCAGGTGCGTGCATATGCCAGGGAAACGGAAAAAATTAAAGCTTCATAAAATAGATGAAGATGCATGGTGGTATGTTCGTGTGAAATTTAATTGCACATAGCGACAGCAGAATATGAATGGATTTAGGTTAAATAAGTAAAATATTGAAGGAGGTGAGTTGATTTTATCTTTTGTCGCCACAATCAATAATTTCCCATGATTCCTGACCCAGTTCGTTGGTGAACCAGAACCCGCCGCGTATGGGCCCCTCTTGATCAAAGAATGCAACGGTTTCATTACTTTACCACGTTCCAGGTCTTCGTGCCACAAAGGCCTTCAAGGTGTGCAGAAAGCTGGAGAAAGCTTCTCGGTGACGATTTGAGCCCGGGAATGTGTCTTAATCCAATAAAAGGACAACGTTGTGGCTGATATCATTAACATTTGATTATAAAGATCCATCATGTAGTATTTAAGTCTTCAATTAAGCTTAGAGTAATGTTTATTTATATTGTCTAACAATGTGACACAGTCAGTTAGACATTTGATCATATGGTCTAACTCACTGCAATCTCAGTTAGCTTCTCTTCCACGCTTTGGTGCCCCCTTTATGTGTAGAAATGGGGGCCTCCAGCGTTTTTCTTCCCCTTGGGAATGTTTAAAATCGTCACAAATTCAGCCACGACCAATTTCCCCAATTATTCTATATCACATGAGTATGAATCATAAATAGCCATTCAACTCCAAAACCCCGCTTTCTTCAACTGGAAACAGTTACGTTGACCCGGCCCACGTAGGTCCAATCTGTTGGTTTGAATTCGGCAAATTTCCATTCGTAAATAGAATCCTCCAGCACCGTGTAGATTCTTTTATCCCTGTTTAGGGAAATCGCTGTAAAGTTTGAAGATGCCTCAACATCTTTAGGAGCATTGAGAAGATTTGGCTCGGTGGCGCCAGACCATTGAGTTCCATCATAGTGCCGCGCGACCAAAGTGCCATCGCCATCCAAGTTGACAACCAACAGGTAGATTTCGCTGAAGCTGGCGGCCGCATAGTTGGCAGTGCGAGCCGAGGTCAGGTCACCTATAGAGCCCTTGTTGTTGCCTGTATGTACAATTAGTGATGAATAGCGAGGCAAGCACCAAGGGGTATACTCACCAAAACCATAGCCGGCAATATCAGCTGGGTCACCTTGCATTTCCAGCATGGCCCCAGAGCTGTCAAAATAGAGTTTCCACGCAAGCTTTCCGTCGAAAAGGTCAGTCATGGCAATACCCGTCTTGTTTACTGCCTGTTCCCCAAAGCTTTGCACGTTGGTCCAGGTCTCGCCAGTCCCGTTGGCATACATGAGCTTGCCATCATCCTGCCAGGCCAGCATGATTGGATAAGTGTCCGAATCTCCTCCATTCGCACGCCAAGCCGCTAGATTAGACCCCGGTCCTGTGGTAAAACCCATAGGTGATGTAGGATACTGGGCCCATTGGCTGTCTGGCGATGGGTCCTCGGTGTATAGTTCGGCAATCAAGTTGCCCTTCAAGAGAACAAAGACTCTGATATTCCAGTCAGAGCTATTGTCCCTCCAAGAAATCGCTGAAATTGGGGTCCCTTCAATAACATTAAGAGCACCGTCGCTCGATTTGGCGACATCGGCTGTCACGTTTCTTGCTTGCCAGGTGGTATTCTGAGAGTCCCAAGTCGATGAAATGATTGACTGATCCCGATCTTGGTGAAATACATAATAATGATCATACCCGCTCGAGTCGGTCCAGTTGACGCTAGCTATGCTTGACTTAGTCGAGATGGACTTCAATGTGTTCGTGGCTGTTGGCGTAGCGGCAGCGGTAGTGGCGGTGGCAGTGGCAGTCGAGTTGGACGCAGGTGCGTTAGCGGCCTTCGATGCAATCGTGCCACCAACAGCGCCACCAACAATGGCACCTGCAATTAGGATTGCTCCGATGATGGAAAGAATGATAAATATTCCCCGTTTTATTCCACATATTGTCTGTCTGCTTTGCTTGGCATCGACTTCCAGCGGAGCAGAGAAAGGCCGATCGTGGTCGAGCGACTCGAGTCCTCCGCAGTAGGCATCATACTTGGACGCAATGAGAACCTCCGGGTGCTTGTGGGCGACTTCGGAAGGAACAACCTCCGGAAAGTCTGGGTGATAGACCTCTGGCAGGTCAGACCATTGGGCTGAAGTCATACCCAGTATTGTTTTCCCAGTCGATAGACCGGTATTTCGAAGCTCGAAAAGCAAGAGAGGCTCGAACCGAGCGGAACCAACCGCGCATTCAAGATGGAGATCAACAAGGTTACGTACAAAAAAAGGAAGAAGAAAAACAATCTCAAGGTGGATGGACTAAATGCCGAAAAGTGCAAGGAATCGTCATCCATCCATCAGGGATGCCTGAAGGATCGTCTCACCCCCGGTCTGACCTCAGCTCGGATGAAAGACCCCGACTGGAGTTGCAGTAGCCTCAAACCAGAATGGTAAGCCCCAATTTCAAGTGACCTAAGGACCGTTTCAGGTCAGTACGTCTGTGAGTTTGGCCTTACCATGTCGAACGCACTAATTGGTCCCCAACGGCTACGGCTGCATTAGCTCAAACCACAAACCACAAGTCAGAGCGCAGGATGCCGTTGATTACCGGCGCTGCGTTTTTCATCCCAACTGTTAAATTGCGATCGCATCATACTTGAGAAATGGTAAATATATATATATATAAAAAGCCCAGACACGACATATGACTAAATGCGAGGTATCATCACATTGAAACCTCCTCGATATTCTTCCTACTTTCCTCGGCAGTCCCCGTGCTAAAATTTGGACGATGATTAATGGACCCTGCTAATCCACTCACTCCAAAGCACTGTGCAGCCGACGAGCCCAGTTGGGCGACCCCAGTGACGGGTCTGGAACCATTGACCTGATCACGACGCAAAATTCCACCCACTTGGAAAGGAAATGGCAACATGTGCTATGAATCGTGTCTCAGCCCCCATTCAAGGCAGATAGTCCGTGGCCTATGCCAGGGATTGGGCCGGCATGAGCGGAGTCGTGACGCTTTGGGGGCGGAAATCAGTGTGTGGTTGCATTCGGCGGCTGCGCATGCCATCGTAACTGGTCGTGCCATCCGCGAAACCGGTTTAAGCCACGGGGAAATCCCACCTTTGTCTTATTCTGATACGTCTGCCCTATCAGCTATGCTCTCAATGCCTAACCAGCCCCGATGAAAAAAGATCTTACATTCATCGTAGGGCAGAATAGCAACGAGATGGAGGAGGTGAGGGGGCAGTGCCGCACCACCACCCCATCTCTGCTTGTGAATCCTCGGCACATTGAATGATGGTTAACGGCAGCCAAGCTCATTGTCTCACCAACCCATACTATTTAACTATCCCCATTCCATTGTTTCTTGGCTTTTGTAGCGCGTTTAAGCGTGGGGCAGCGATGAAACATGGCACGAGCTGTGGGCCTGAGCTAAGCATGGCCAATAAAATTTTGTTCCATTAAGCAGCGTGCCGAGCCGGGAAGTGGGAAGTCACCCGCGCTGCTTGGATTAAACCACGGTTCCGTCACAGTCAAACGCCTTCTTGGACAGACCAATGGGAAAATATTGTCAATGCTAATTGGCTTTGGGGCCTTGGCGGAAACCCGCACATCTCAACGCTCTCTAATCAGCGGCGGGGGAAAATTATCTTGATCGGGGCGACTGACAGCGGATTGCCAGCAGAGTTTCGGAATTCATTCGTGTGTTGGTACTCATGGATGATGGGTCTCATTGCATATGTATATTTAATGCCTAATACCACGAGGGGATCCAATCTTGCTTGACAATCCATTCCTCCGCCTTTGCCATTCTACTCTTGACACAGCCTACTCTATTACATCACGAGTACTCTGGGTATTTTCCGCTCCCAAGGTCCCGCTACCATGGCTTCTCAGCTTTCCAACCACGGTTTCAGATTTGTGAGCTGGCCTGGAGGCGAGCAAGCTGCTGAGGGATTCGGACTATCTCACGGTGTTATCATCCCAGCCAACGCCCGTAGGGTCATTGTGGGCGGACAGCTGGGCATCCGCGATGACGGAACTGTCCCCGAGAGCATTGAGGAAGAGGTCAAGATTGTTTTTGAGAGGATCTTGCAAACACTAAAGGCGGCCGGACTGGGGGATGATGCATGGGAACACGTTTATTCGGTAAAGACATCTTTGACCTACCTTGCGCAACATTTTGTGACGGGATATTAACACGCAAGGATAGATTCAGTCATTTGAGCTCAAGAAAAACGGAAAGCCAATTGTTGACGCCGTTATTCCCATTGCCAGGTCGTTTTTGAAGAATACCAGGCCAGCTTGGACAGGGGTCGAGGTCGCGGCGTTGGTGCACCCCGCAATACATCTTGAAATGACTGTGGAAGCCTACATTCCCGCTTGAATCGTCTGAAAATGTAGATTCAGTTGTGTCAAGTTGATCTGTGCTGTTGTGATGCCTCGAGTTCTCATATGGGTCGCCCGATTTAGGTGGGCAATGGGCAAGCGACACATGGGATCAAAGTTGATGGAATAGAATGGTGCATCTCTAGAAACGCACCCATATAAATAATAGTATCTCCCCGATACATTATTACCGAAAATTTCTTCCTCTTATTATCTATTCATGGGGCTTTTTCTCAGCCACAACGAACTGGCTACCGGGTAGGTCGGTGTTGTACCAAGTCGTAACCTTCCCTCGGAGCCACAGACCATCCCTGCCCAGTGAACGCCAGCCGCCCATGTCGCCTGAGCTTCTCAGGATCGAGATAAATAGACAAGCTAACCCTATAGCTGTTCAGCCAAAATGCGCGGAGGATCATGTAAATTTCTGAATGATCTTCGGTGTAGTGAATGCCCTTCATCTGTATCTAGTTAGTCTCTCCTAATAGTAGCCTTCTCTAAAATACCTATAGGTTTGTATTGATTGTCACTCATGTAGAAGGGGTGCCACGCGGTCCCGTTGTGGCCTTAACTTCAAAATAATACTTTAGCCGCTTCTCATGCCACCTCATCGTGATGGAGATAACCGCAGCTAATAAGAGTGTTCGTGAATGTAGTCTCTATACCGTTCCATGCTCCCATGCTTGTGTAATCTGGATGACTCATCACGTATTTTCTAATTGTACTCTACCAGTTTGCCCAACCCCATCCCGGTAGCCCAAGTTGGGATAATAGCTCGAAGACCAGAAGAAAATCGCCGGTGAGCTTGATAATTCATTTCAGGTATTTAGTGTGGCTCGCTTGTGGCTCTCTAACTGCTCCGATCTTCCTATTTCGCTATTGTTGGTTAGTTGATTGGAACGTATTCATAACGTCCAACCCGCCAAAACTGTCATATCTATCTGTACCTACTTCATTGCTGGATAGATCCTCGCGCATATTATATCAAATACTTCCCGAGATGGGAATGTTGCTCCTCGGGCTTTGAGACGGTGCTATTAGAATTGGAAAAGCTTGATGGGTATGCCATAGAGCTGGAGGCTGGTTTGGTCAATGATGCAACTATGAGGCGATTCCAGGAGTATTTATTACTGTTTAAATAGTAAATGAATATTGGAATTGATACTGTTATCTTCGACTTTGGATCAGAATTAGTCTTTGGCTCAAGGTGGAGTAGTCTCTAGGAATGACATCCATTAAGGTGCGTCTTATTTCATTGTTAATAATGTGCAATGTGTTGAATTATTAATCAAAAGGATATCAAATTTGTTAATCAGAAAATAAATCTGGTTCTTCTAGCAATCTCCATTTGTCGATGAAATGCGACATCATTTCTTACTTTCATGGCAATCTCATCCATGTCTACTCTTCCTCCGCCAGGGGAGGTCGCCTGCTCCGTGTAATCTAACAAGCATTCACATTCCCAACATCCGCAGCGCTCATAGTCTTCCACAAAGTGGAATTTGAAATACTTCTTCGTTTCAGAGAATCCATCATCCAGGATACCCTTGCCCAATTTATCGTTGTGATTGACAAATCTTCCCGTTATTTCTCGAACACCCTTGGCGTATAACCCAGCTGTGCACTGATGAGTGTGCCAGACAATATCGATATCCAGGGTCGGTACAACCATGAGATTCGGGCGGATGCGGATAAGATTGAGGAATTTCGCATACCGGCTAGTCGCACGTCGCAATGTGCCTGCCAGCGCTGGGCTGCGAATCCAGAGATGTTTGTTCATCTTGTCCACAAAGTCGCACTGTCGCAAAACAGCATCGCGCAATTGCAGAGCCAAACTGTTCCTATCCATGCTGTATTTACGAAATAACCGAGCATAGTGCGCTGCGGCATCGTGCTGTTCTGTAGCGACTTTGCGCTGCTTGGGAGTGAGGCTGCTGGACATGGCGGTGACTCGGTCTCTGTCGCTCAGAACGGAATGCTCGGATGGAGCAAAACCTTGAGTTCCGACACTGCGGTTTCCATTGGAATTTATTGAGTAATATGTCGGGCGCTTGAGACCTTGGGCGTTGGATAGTTTGCTACTGGCATGCCAGATGCTGAATTGCTGGAAGAGGTCTGCCGCGGTATGACTCAGTCGTTCGAAACGAGTTGCATCTTCAACATTCAGCGCATAATCCCAATCCATGTTGTCAATAGCCGAGTGAATAGCCTCCCACGGCATCCGAATCCAGTATATGTTTTCGTCCCTGCAATACTGATAAAAGAGCTGTGGGTTGAGCAAGAAAGCATGCCAAACCATGAGAATATCTAGAGGCGGCAGCTTGTCCAGCACCGCGCCTTTTGGTCGCGGGCCCAAATTGTCCTTCCAATATAGGAACCGCACAACAGCAAACTCGACGAACTTGGGCCATTTTACTTGGCGCCTCTCCGTCAAAGTGTCGTCCTTGAGTGTCTTGGAATCCCCACGATTATTTGTCTTCACTGTCCGGTTTGGTTGAATGTTAAAAGCTTCATCGATCTCTGTAGACATGAGGACTCGTTGCCGAAGAGCGTGGAATGTCTCGAGGAGTTCTAGGTGCGTGGCAACCTCAGCAAGGGAGGGAAGTTGCGAACTGAGGCCTTGGACTGAGTCTGAGGTCTGGCCAAAGTGAAAGATTGCGGGCGATGGTATTTTGAGAGCTTTGCCCTTGATGATATCGGCGCGATAGAGGCCGATGTTCCTTGTATCTTTTGAGGCCATGGCGGCCGTGGCTCTGCTCTGAATGTGAAGGTCATGGTTGGTATCAGTGCACGCAAATGACATTGTTGCTGATTGACTTGGCCGCGTTTGCCAGAGCTAAATGGTTTGGTGAAGTGAAGCGTGTAAGATATCAAGACCGGCAGTACGCGTTGAGATAATTAGCTGTCGGTGGCTTTCGCCTAACCACCGCCATGATTCGGTCAGTGACTCAGAAATCTGCCTCGTGGACGTGCTCAGGGCTGAAATCCGTCTCGACTCAGGAAGCCTTGCAATCCCACTGGAGATGTTGACACCGAAAGATTTGAAAATACTTGAATGCGCGTGAATCGGGCGAAATATGCGCCCTGTGATTGAGGTTCAGAATGCAAATAAGCACTGTCAACGTGTCACAAGTCATGGGACCTGGTAACGCGCAGAAATAGGCCAGGCATTGGTCGCTCAGCCGCAGCGAATCTGGCTCGGTCACTGGGGAGGCTTTAGCCTGTGGGGACACGCATTAAAATACGGCTGGAGAGCGGAATGAAGCGGAAATTCTGGGCCTCCCGCTGCAGCTGCGCCTAATGGACACCTCTCGTGTTTGATCGACCCGTTTCGTGGGCCCTTCGGTGACCCATTTTGGGCGCTCGGTGATCTTGTCTCAGCCTACGCTTTCCTTGGTCAGCCTAACATCGCCACCTAATTTTTAGTCTAGGACATAACCTTGCTTAGCCGCATGAGCTGAACAGGAACCACCCGAACCACGTCAATAACAGGCAGAATATTTAGAATCAATATAGAGCCATGTTTGTAGTGTCAACCATCTCATGACCCTTTGGTCTTACCCGTTCACATTCGTCGGCTTGCTCTCTCTCGTACCACGCCTTAACCATGGAATCACTGCGTTCATTGATGCATTCTGCGTCAAGTAGGAAAACCGCCACCCCCAGTGCCAGCCATATTACACCAGGTGAACAAATTCCTTGTGTCCAAATTGGCAACGCTTCACAGCACTTTCGGAAGGAGATCCTGGACTTGTACTGGTCGGGCGTGAAAAATGAACTCGCCGACATTATCCTCAACCTTCACAAATGGCAGATGCACCCACAGTTTGCGCAGACGGTTCTGCCCGATGAAAACCCCGATTTCATCCACGGCTATGATACGTTTCTTGACCAAGTAAGCCACGCCTCACGCGACTTCAATGCTAGGAATCGCGATCCCGATGGAGACAGCGATAGCGACATCTTGACATTAGTTGACTCGAAAGCAACTTTGGTCAACGAAAAACGTACGCCAACAACCTACACGGAAGCGTTGAAACGTCGGGGCATGGACCTCTATGACGAAATGCAGAGTAATTCTCTGAAGAGGGCTGTGAGGGACAGCATCATTGCTACAAGACCGCTCAATATCTTACACAGGCGTGCTCGGATGCTGCTCCAATCCAGCCAGTTCCTTGATATTGATAAAGTCATCGAATATCGAGAACCAAACGAAAACATGTCATCCTGGAAAAGGCCAGCACCTCCACAGCTCAGAACATCCATGGATAGCAACAATACGCCGATTTTCATCCCCGCGACATGTTCTGAATGTGAAGGAATTATTCGAGGTTCTTCATACAAAGCGATCAGAGATGAAGTTTTTACTTTGTGCGAGACCTGTTATAGGAAGTCCCACAATGGGCAACCGGAATTTAAAAAGATGTACAAGAAATGCTGTCTACCAACAACACCTGACGGTGGAAACGATGATGCCGGAATTCAGAAAAGACTTAACGAAATCAAATACGCCGAAGCGAAATACGCTGCAACCCGAGGCAAAGTTGACAAGGGAGCCACAATACACGATGCAATAAAGAAGGATGAGAAGAAATTCCAAGCAGAATGGAGAAGGATCAAGAGGAAGAATCTTAAGTTGATGAGGCAGAACAGGGTACCGTCACAACTACCGAATATGGATGCCATCGAGAGTAATTCCGAATTTGGGACATCAAATCACGAATACGATGCCAAACAAGAGAGTGTCCCGCGATATTTACGCAACAACACGGACAAGTGCCCGTATGGCAATGTCCACATGGCTGTTCGCTTCGGTCCTCTAATAATTGAGAACGGGGTCGAAAAGTAGGTATCCTTGCCAAAACCGTGTCCAAACATCGGCTAACCAGCATCAGTACACACGAAGGTGTCCTAATCACTCGCCGTGACCCTACGCAGCTTCAAATCCTTCCTCGCCAAGCAAATGGGATCCATCGTAGCCTGTTGCTGACAGGAACGGATGTGCGCACCCTCTATTCGCAGAATCGGCGTCGGAACTGCAAACGATATCAAGCCATGATGAAGCAGGTGGTTGGTGGAGCCTTCTGTGGCTTCATCAATGATCAGGTAGAGCGCGAAATAATTGACATATTGATCGAGGAAAGCAGAGCCCTGGACAGCGTCAATACGATGACGGCTCAAGACGCAGAGACGATAGAAAAATCCACCAATCGCGCCTTCGACAAAGTTAAACATTACCTGTCATCCCGTGTGGAGCAGTACATGGATAGCATTATAAATCGCCTTCTAGATCCTGGAATAGCACTCCGGTGGGACCAATGGACCAATGATTGCCAAACATTCTGCAGCAATCTCATTGACTTCAACACGTTTGGCTCCCTTTTTGCGCCCGCTAGCTTTAATAGGCCAGATCCCCTATATCTTATGAGTTTTGTTTGCCGTCCCGGGGCCTACACCCAGGAAACAACCAGGTTCCTTTTTGATGTTCCAAATGGCTTTATAGAGGAGTATCTGCTCAGGATTCGCTATGGAAGACACGATGAATCCGACATCATCGACACCCTCCAGGAATATTGGCATGATTGGGGAAACTTCGAAGGTCCCATCTACCCATACCAGGATGTGTTTCCATGGGACTGCACCGAGGCGTACTGCAGGTATGCCACCAAATGTTCGGAATGCAATATATCGAAGCATGTGTGGGCATTCCCATTTGACTCGTGGTCAATCGCAACACTCAACCTCTCCCGGGCTCGCCAGTTCTATCCTCCCACCGGCCCTGTGCCAAAGGCAGACAGGTTGGCCTCGGTTGCCGAAGCTAACGAATTTTCCATCGGCCTCATGACTGATATGGACTGGTTCCAAAACCGCCTTACAATCCTCCTTGCCCAAGATACGCTCTTGACTGCTGCTGCAGCCATGGCACGATCCCCGATGGTCCACGACGCTACAGACTGGATTCACCAGCACCAAGACGAGCGGATGGATCGACTAAAATTGGGCGGCATTCACCGCGCTCAACCTTTCAGCCACCACTTTGAAAGGGGAGCTTACCACCACTACTATCTTTCCAAGTGGGCGTCTCTTCCCCTTCCACGACGGATCAAGGCCTATGAGAAGCTTCGTGACAAAATAGCCGCGAGAACGGAGGTGCCGACCCGTCGTGCGGCTGTCAGAGACAGGGAAAAGTCTTCAAGCTGCGGCGGTGGAGGTGCATGTGTGGTGATTGTATCTCCTCCTCCTGCCTGCGGTGATACTTGCGGGTCCGGGTGTGTGGCTCCATGTGGTGGAGGAGACGGTGGAGGAGACGGCGGAGGAGATGGAGGCGGTGGGTGTGGAGGAGGAGGGTGCGGAGGAGGTTGTGGAGGCTGAGGTAACTGTGCTGTGAACGTCTTGATTTATTTGGGGCCGCATTTGTAGACATCGGGCCTCTGGTACACCCACAAAGTTTAAGATGCCCGGCAATGTTGGCACACAATTAGGTATATCAGTCTGTCCCGTGGCGTCTCAATACAGCTTGGTTTAAAATTAAAAGGACCTATATGAGTGATACAACTTCGGATGATTTAGCGCAAAAAGAAGTGATTCGCTAGTAAATATCTTATGCCTCGGCAAACCAAACATGAACTTCTCACACTAGAATTGGAATCCATTAATCCAAGGGGTACATAACAATTTATCATCCAACATGCAGCAATTAAATAAAAAAGTGCAGCAAGCAATTAGCAAATTAGAACTAGCTGTCTTTTTGTCCTCGAGGGAATGAAAAAATATCCCTAGTAGTACCAATATTCCGTGAGAAATGACGTCGATTCAGGGGGACTTGCTGCCTCTAAGTACGCGGCCCCACACACTACGCTTTGCCAGGCGCTCCTTCTTGGGGAGGGCCAATTCCATCTCCCGAAGTTTGTCGACTGTGATCTCATAAGGAAGTAAGCGGTGAGAGCCGGAACGAATATTGTGGTGGTCGGCTTCGATAAATATTTCCTCAGCTGAATCGTAGACGTTGCCATCCTCGGACTCATAGAAAGAAGAGGCATCACTCTCCCAAGTCAGAGTAGCGGCGGCCCCGGGCTGATGCTCGAGAGATACTATTGAAGCCATATCATACCCATTGAATGTCTCAATCACGCCAAGTACGGTAGGAAGAGAATCAACTGCTGAGATGGCGAGTTTCATGCTGTCCTCTTCGGAAAGACCGTAAATGTTCGCGAGCTCGTGTGCCAACCGCTTGGTATTTTGTAAATCCCCACCGTGTAATTGAAGACTGTGGTTGTGGGTATGCCCTCCCTTTTCTGTGGGGCCAATTTGGAAGTCAACGTCCACTAACTGAACGTGTTTGTATCTACTAATGTCATATTCTGGAGGCTTTTGTAACGGTGGGCTTGGTCCAATGTGCTCCGCTGGTGCGTTCGATTTCGAATCATCATGTGCTTTCGAGTCGATTTGAATGTTTTGTACCTCTTCCACTCTCCTATAACCCAGACCACAACAGTGGCTGTGAACTATTTTAGAAATGATCGCAAGGAGGTTATTTATCTTTGGAGGTAGGGAGATGGGTTGCCAACGTACCAATTTATCTCATCTGCTGTTAGCCCCTCATTCATGAACCCACAGGATGGGCATTCTGAGGACCTCTGATTCCTTCTCCGAAACACCATACTCATTTTGAGAGTTTGATTTGGCTAAAATTTTCCATTAGCATTTGTAAGCCGATTGTTTGACCTTGTGCTTACCTTGATTATCGTTTGCCAGGGTTTAGAAAGGTCAAGTCGTCGCCTGGTACTTTGATCCTCCAAGAACCACTCACCGCGCTCTATTTTTGTTGTTCCGAGATCGGCAAATTTTGATTTGAGGACATGTATGAACAACTGAATGGGAGATATTAGTCAGGTCATCAGTAGCAAACTAAAAGCTCTTCTCCTGACCTCTTTTGAACTGATTGTTTCGAGATGAAATGGCAAGTATCGCCCTCGAGCATCAATTACGAGTATAGGCCTCAGTGGCATCTGAGGGCAGATACTGTTCTGCTGCTGAAACTGCAAAAGCATGGCGGCTAGTTGCAGATCGTGGGGTGACTTGAAATTCGCTTGCCTTCGCGAATCCATTATCTCCGCCCCCATCACTTCTAGGGTCAGTCAATCTCTCAAATGAAGAATAGAATTTGTGAACTAACCATCATTAGGTCTTTTTATATCAGGCATCTCTTCCAAAACGGCTTTTGTTGTCGCAGCTGACGCAGCAGCAGCGAAATTCTGCCACAGTTTATGCTTGTGACTGTCGGCGTAATCACAGACTCCTTTGATGATGATGCAAGGCATTTCATCCCAGAATCCAGCACCCTCCATTTCAAAGGCTATTACTCCATCCTCCTTTGAGATCTTGTCCCTGTCTTCACCTGACTTCATTACTGTATCTCCAGATGCAACCGGCCCGATGTGGATCACTGGATCCTGGGCTTCAAGAGCATCATTTTTCCCTCTTTTTTTCCTGGTTTCAAATTGCTCAGATCGTAAAATCACTTTTGCTTTCTCGCACCCACAACTTTCACAAGACTCCTTCAATGCATCATCACAAGTCTCTGTTTCGGTGCAACATGAATAACCAGGGCCCCGATGCCTGTGTCGGTAGGTCGACTCAAAGAGAATATCATGGTGCATTCCAGGATAGGTATACTTATCCCGGTTCTTTTGTGTTCGGTCGTCTCTACAATATGTATTCTGCAAGTCTGCGAGGAGATGCGCGGTCCTAAGTTCGAGATCTGCTCGACCGTGCATTGTCTCAACACTACGCAAAACCGCACGAATGTCTTTGCTTAGCCTGCCAAAACTTTCATTGATCGAGAACTTGCGCAAGAATGAACCACCTGGATACCGTCGGCCAAAGTCAAACTGAATCAGAGCATTGCTGATAATGACATCGCCAAGTAGTACTTCTTGTTCGTTTTTATTTCGCCCCGGAACTCCACCACAAATTCCAATCACAATTCCGAGGCGTAGGTTTGTGAAACTAGCATTCAGAGAGGCGGCAGCTGATGCAGCATAGACTTTGCCCGTGCCAGATAATAGAACAAGAACGACGTTTTTGTTACCAATGCGGCCAGTCGTGTAATGGTTTGGATCTCCAGCCACCTTTTGATAGTCGTTTGGGAAGAACTCGTCAAATAAGAGGTAAGCCGCATCAGCTTCTAGTGGTAACGCGCAGATGAGGGCTACCTCGAACTGATCACGTGTAACCGGTGTTTTATCCATGGCGACTATGATAATTTCGGTTGCATGAACACAAGTTGTGGATGGTCGTCACTCTGGAAAGGGGTTTGTGTCAGATTCAAGGGAGATAAGAGACAAAAACAGTCACAAGACCATCAGATTGACTAAGCAATAAGTTGTGCCTTACCCTGGCTACTCTAGCACTGCCACTGATACACGTGATGAATGTAGGGAGGCTTGAAGCCCAATATCGTCACGTGACATACTAGTCCTCCATCATCTGAAAATCAATTACAGAGGTATGAGGGGGAGGTTATTTTATTGTCAAGGGATTCCATAATAGCCAGCCCAAAGATTTAATGAGTCACGTCTCGTATGATACTCAAGCTAAGGAACATTGATAATGTTGTGCATTAGAACTCCCAACGTCTAGCGATATTTTGTCATTTGGAAGACAAAGGCGACCAGAAACTCGGGTGCTGTATCTTCCTTCTTACCATACACTACCGCCGAAATCGTATAGAATATTCATAGTAGGAACATTGTTGAGAATGAAGTTCTGGAATCATTTTTGTTTTCAATCCCGACAGCTGAATGATCGCTAGTCGATATGGTGTTTTGTGGCGAAGAAACAAACTCTATTGAGGCGTCAATTAGAAAAACAATTCATAAGCTTACAGGAAACAATACCGTGGTTCATTGACATGCTTATACCATTCTATATCTATTTCATATTTATTCTCTCGTTAACCTCGTTTATACCGCTACGGCCTGCTGGTAGATGGACCCATCTAAATGCGATCTATCCCCTGATCCCTCCTGATCTGAGATGTCCATGGAACCATAGTCGCCTCCAGCTGGCAGTGCAAGTTCCTTGATGGATCCAGTTCGGCCGCTCTTCACATCCTCAGCGAGGTGGGCAAAATGCTTGTCCACTTCCTCGAAGACATTATAGTCTGTGACCCATGGCAGAAGCGGAATGATGAGAGAGCTGGGATGCTTCTTGACGAACTCGGGTGTCCAATCATTTTGGTGGTAGATGTTGCGCGTGGTGATGGAAGCCTGGTGAATCACGTGGGATCGGTTGAACCTGATGCGCTCAAAGACCTGCATGGCGAGGGCGACATCACCCTGGGATTTCTGCAAGCACATGGCAGCCGTAACTGCATCTTCGACGGCTTGGCAGGCGCCCTGGGCCGATGTAGGCAAATGGCAATGAGCAGCATCTCCCATGACGGCAGCCTTCTTGCTGGGCGACAGCCAAGTTTCAAGAGGGTCTCTCCAGACCAGCTTGTAATCAATAAGACGATCTTCAGGCGTCACACCGACAAACTCTCGCCAGACCTGAGGGAATCCGGCCTTGTTCAGGTGGTGCAAAACATCACCCCGGGTGGCTCTTTCAGACCAGGACTCAGCAATATCTGCATCGTCGAGATGAGTCAATACCCACGCACAATCCCTGCCCCGAGTTAGCAACTAAAAGTGGCAGTAAACTATGAGTCGAGGCGCGACTTACTTTCCGTTCTTCCATGTGTAAATAAACCCATGCATGTCTCGGCCGACCCAACACCGAACACTGTCCTTTCCCTCTTGAACCATATCGGCAATAAATGGGTTCTTGAGCATTTCATCATCAATGTTGAAATATGCGCGAAAGATGGCATAGCCGCTGTTTACTTTGGACTCCTCAAGGTTCAGAAGCTGATCGCGCGCAAGTGACTTGGGTCCATCGCACGCGAGAACCACATCACCAAGGATCTTTTCTCCGGCTTCAGTGAGAACGCCACGTTCCTCATCGGTGTCAAGGTACTTTGCGACACGCTTACCAAACTCCATCTGAACGCCAATCTCGCAAGCATAGTCGTAGACGATCTCGTGCAGCTCTCCGCGGTGGCCGGCGTACACATACTGGAAGTCGGTGCCCTGGGGCCAAACATCCCGGCGGAGCGGCTCGTTCTGGGCGTTGAAGAACTCCATGTACTCTGCGGCGTTGACGCCAACAGAGGCCAGCCTCCGGCCGACTTTTCCATTGTCCCAAGACTCAAAGACGCGGCCGGCGTTGCGGACAAAGTCGAGCAGATCGCCGTGCGAGCTAGGGCCACCATGGGTCTCGACCAGGATGGGGTGCAAGCCTCGCAACTTGCACTCAATGGCCGCCGTCAGGCCGCAGAAGCCAGCTCCGACAATGACAACTCGGAGGGGTTTGGAGCTCATGGTGAAGACTTTTTTCAAGTTTGATGGTTGTTGATGATATTGAATTGATTTGTTACTGTTGATGGTCTGCTAATCCTATTATGTCTTTCATATCGTTGTGAATTAGTGCTTTTATGAACTTTGTACTTGCCCAATTGCTTTTGCTCCACTTCAATCCTCAAGATCAAATCTCCAGGGATCCCCTGGCCGACCAGGGTCTGTGAGCCAATGGCAAATTGATCCTTTTTGACCATTCCCAATCTGGGTTAAGGCTCTGGCTGCGGGGAAATCAACGGGCTGCTCAAACACCCGAAGATCCAGTGAGGCGTCATTCCGAGGCTCGGAATGACATCCTAATGACTGAGTCCACTGTTATCGATATCCAGCCGGTTCTGTTTTATGATTGGAGCTAATATCGCCATGGAAGATAGCTCAGCTTTCGAATCAGCCATCAGGAAGTGGCCTGATTGAGTTGGGCGGTCGGCCGTCTCCCTACCCTGCAGTATGCTTGGCTTGAGCCGCACAACGCCAACGCACCCAATTGGATGTAAATTTCCTCGGAGCTAAATAGTATTTTCATGACGACATATGCTCAAGTCTTTCGATATAGTGGAGATGTATGTTCTTAGTGCTAGACTGGACGTTAACGACCCATGCATACTCTGCCCATAAATGCAATTCCGATTTCCTAGATCATAAGACCGACCAACACATCACAATCCTCTATCTTTCCCCCCCACTAACCCAAGCGACATCCGAGAATTCCGCGCAGAATCTCACAATGTCAGAGTTTCAGACTAAGCAGAGCAGAGATGGTTTCATGTGGACGCCCTCGGGTGGCCGGGTAGATGGTCTACCAAGTATTGGAGTCATTCACCCGCCATCCCAAGTCGCTACCAAGCACACGGCAGAAGTTTACGATGCGATCGTCATCGGTGCTGGTTATGCTGGTCTTGTTGCAGCACGTGATCTTGTAACTCAAGGTTTGAGCACCATATTTGGCAATAATATGTGCATAGTTAACGTCAACCGTCAATAGGCAAGGATGTACTGCTGCTTGAGGGTCGTGACCGCATTGGCGGCCGCAGTTGGAATGCTACCATCGACGGTGGGGTTTACGAGATTGGAGGC
The DNA here is from genome assembly GCA_013406985.1 of Calonectria crousiana. NCBI lineage: Eukaryota > Fungi > Ascomycota > Sordariomycetes > Hypocreales > Nectriaceae > Calonectria > Calonectria crousiana. Next base: position 108,941 of record VTGD01000109.1, on the reverse strand, counting down.
ACTTGGCTGCACTGGCAGATGCCTCACATCTATCGCGAGATTTCACTGTACGGGCTCCACAATGACTGGGTCGTGACGCAGACGCCTGGTGCGAAGGAAGCATACACAACCCTAACCTTTGGGTCAGAACAACGCAACCTGAGCCCTCAGGAGGCTGTCAGTATTTTCAAATAAAAGTGTTTATCCGATCGTTCAGAGCTAACAAAGACTTAATTTAGGCCGACATGTTTTCGCGAGTATGGAGTTTGTTCTGCAATCTGGACGGTGACTACCAGCGCCAGAGCTGGAAGTATGTGTTTGGGACTGGCCAGTCTCCTGAACTTCTGGCCAAGTGGGACAAGCTCACTTGCCAGGATAGATTTGATCAAATCAAGAATCAATTAAGCAAGGAAGAGCAGGCCATGCTTATCGGGGTAATCCGACAAATGGGAGGATCGACTCTGGACCGCATGGGCCTTGTCAACGCTCTGCACTGGTGGACGTTGGGACAGCACACCCCCTTTGGCCTCAATGACATTGCTCTCCACACGCGACTTGGAAGCGGAAACAGCACACTGCAGCGCCGCATCTTTGATCACGCCAAGTCAACTGGAAACCTGTCGTACAGCTTCAATACAGCTGTGCAAAGCGTCCAGGAAGCAGACGGTATTGTCACTGTCACATCACGAACTGGGCCGTCTTGGAAAGCCAAAGCAGTCATTTGCACAGTCCCCCTCAACGTCTTGTCCACCATTCAGTTCTCGCCTCCACTGCCTGCTGACAAACAAGTGGCCAGTCGTCAAACATCTGTAAATCTGTGCAACAAGGTTCACGTTGATGTCGAAGGGAAAGACTGGCTATCTTGGGAATCCTTTGCTACGCCTGGTAAGGGTATGATTAGCATGTTTGGGGATCGCCTCACCCCGGCTGGTAACACGCATATGGTGGCTTTCGGCCCTGACCCGAGCGTGGAGGATGGCATCACGCTCAACAGCTTGGATGTGGTCAAGGACTCAGTCATGCACTTGATTCCTGAAAACAAGCGAAAGGATATTGTGCTGAATCGAATCGTAAGTCAATGCGCCCAGTGACGAAGTCTGTCTGGTTACTAATGTTTCCTTAGGTAAGTCACGACTGGGTCAATGATGAATTTTCCCGGGGTACTTGGTGCTTTCTTCCGCCCGGGGCTACCACGAAGCACCTGGAGGCTCTGCAGCGACCTCACGGAAAGGTCTTGTTTGCAAGTGGCGATTGGTCTGATGGCTGGCGTGGATGGATTGATGGCGCTGTGCATATCGGCGCAAACGCCGCTCACCAGGTACTGAGTGACCAGAATGGTTTCAAGATTGGAGGTAGCATGAAGTCCCGCCTCTAAAGTAGAGGACCGCCAAACAGTTGTTGGTCATTCAGAGTAACCTAGTACAGTGTACAAGTCATTTACTAGCGCAACTCATCATATGATGAGAATATCTGGAAATTTCCTTCTTTTTCTTTGTAGACAAGTAGATAGATAAATCTGGTTGTCGTTGTTAATAAAAAATGTTGGGACGAGCCTGAGATCAGTCCATTTCTCTATCGTGTTGCCCTTTTCAGTGATGGTGGTGATGATTCAGCTTTCATACACAACATAGAATAAAATTTCTATCACGGCGCCGAGATTCGGCTTTTTTGGCCCGTCTGCCCAATCAATTCCCCGAGACCCCGTTTCCTATCTGGGCTGACCTTGTGATCTGCGAATGACAGAGCACCAACGCTAGCTCTTGGAGCCTAACACTATTACGACGCTTTGGTTGTTATCAAGCATTCGGCATGTGGCGGGACTCGGTCGACATGGGTTCGGGAACAATGCGTGATTGGCTTCAATGAATCCATCGATACACTAGCTTTGTGTGATCCTGTGGTCTACGCGTTGATTCGTTAGGTATCGCGGGGTATCAAGTCAAAGTGGGGAGGCGTGGTAGCGTTTACAGGGATGCCTATCACTATTCGAGATCTAGCGGCAGAGCTGACCACTCAACACAATCTTGCGGTTGTCTCGGCTTCTTTGAGGACGCCGATTCTCATTAGCGTTCCCCAGACTGATGCGGAACCAAGAGATCAGACTTCACTAGCCCCCAACAAGGTATGGGGGCTGGCTTCTCGAGCTGTGATGTATATACAGAATGATACAGCTCGCAAGACCGGTTGCTGTAGACGGTGTCAGACCATTTCTTCAATATTGTATTGCCAACACAGGCCAAGGCCCAATCACATTTACGAAGAGGTTTCAAAATGACAGACAGAGAAAGCATCAGCAAAGATGTCGGCCATGCCGAAAGCCTCAACGCTGGCGATCAAGATGCCGAAGACCTCCAGAACTTGGGCATTGCCCCATCCAAAATGAAGCGTAACTTCAATGTCTGGTCGCTTCTGTTCATGTCATTTTGTACCAGTGTCACTTGGGAAGCCATATCATCCACAATAGCACAAGCTCTGACTGCGGGAGGCAGCTCAAGCTTGGTTTGGGGATACGTTGCTTCTGCACTTGGGGCATTTTTGATTGTCCTCTGTATGGGGGAATACTCCAGCATGATTCCGACAGCTGGTGGCCAGTACCATTATGTGGCAGAACTTTCACCTCCGAGGATACGCAGAATATTGTCTTGGTATGCTGGTTGGATCACAATGATTGGTTGGATTCTGTGCGCTGTTGCTGGCATTTTTGCAAGTGCCATGCAAATTCAGTCTTGGATCATCTTATTCGTAGATGATTATAACTTCCAAAGATGGCACACTAGTCTGGTATGTTAACTATTTCTTTGACCCCCCGCTATTGCAATCATATTTGGTGCTGACATTGAGGGAATCTACAGCTTGCGATCGGACTTACCACCTATTACACAGTCTTCTCTATATTCCAACTTAAATACCTGCACCATTTGATGTTTGTGGCCATGTTCACCCACGTTGTCGGATATTTTACTACTTCCATCTACTTGCTTGCCAATGTCGAGCACAAGAACTCGGCCAAGTACGTTTTTACCGATTTCTCAAGTTTCAATGGCTGGGACAATGCTGGTGTAAGTTGATAAACTGCAAAGCTGCACTTCCAACTTTGTGCTGAGATTCTACTTAGGTCAGCTGGTCTATTGGATTGCTATCGGCTTCCATTGGATTTGTGCAGTGGGACAGCTCGCTTCACATGGCTGAGGAGATGACAAATGCTTCTAGAGACCTTCCAAGGACGAGTAAGCCGAATCCTCTAATGCTCTGTCGCATTGATAGACATTGAAAAACTTGCTGACCTGTATTTCAGTCATTTCCAGTATTGGCGTGAGTGGGATACTCACATTTCCGTGGGTAATCGCCGTAGCATTTTGCATTACCGATATCCAAGGCGTACTTGCGGGCCCGGCTGGATCGATTAGCCCCATGGCTCAGTTATACTACAACGTTTCTGGAGGCAGCCAAGCAGCTACTATTGGGCTGACAGCATGGCTTCCCATACTTGGCATTTGTGGTACGGGATCGAGTATCATGTCGGCCACCTCACGCACAGTTTGGGCCTTTGCTCGAGATGGAGGCCTTCCAAACTACTTTGTGCACATTGGTGACCGAACTAGGGCTCCGACACGGGCTCTTGTCTTGACTTGGGCTTCTGTTTGTGCGATTTGCTTGATCTATATCGGTAACGCGACTGCCTATCTCGGCATTTCGTCAGCTTGCACGGTTGCCCTCTTGATATCTTACGCGATGCCATTGGCCATCAATGTCATCTGGGGGTTCAAGTACTGCGATATCCCTCGCAGCGGCTTCACTCTGGGCCGATACCATCGACCTTTGGCTGCGGCTGGTCTCGCTTGGTCGATATATCTTTCACTGTTTATGTTCTTTCCCACCTACATGCCAGTAACCAAAGACAATATGAATTACGCGTCTGTTGTGGTGGCATTTGGGTTTTGTTTGGCGACCTTTTGTTGGTTCACATATGGACGTTCAGGATACATAGGAGTCACACGTCAGATCCAGGGACATTAGATGTATCTTTTCAAATAGAAATTCCAGATTGTATTATCACATTTGCCTTATCACTGTCTGCTTTCGAGTCAAAAATGCCCACACAAGCCCGTCCCAATATCCTTCACCTTTGTGCAAGAAAGAATCTTGTGGAAAGTAGCGTTGTTTGTTTCCAGTGCATCTAAATTGTAAGTATTGAAAGTCGACTGAGTCTGTCTATTTTCTTTCGATGCACCGCGAGCCGAGATGCGATGTCACTGTAACAAGACCCATTGCTCATGCAAGGACATCAAATCACTATCTTATTGCAATTTTATGGATACTTCGCTTTTATTTTGCGATCTATTAGATAGGCTATCGTTATCTCAAGAGTGTGGTGATAGTGATATCTGATACGGATGCAGCGGAGCATGCATGCTATCAGCACCACTGATAGTCGAATAGGGGTTGCCAGAAGCGTCGGCTCTATCCAATCAATCTAAGTTTGCTTCGGTTCACGTATTGCCGATTTCCGAAAATTCCTTTGATCGGAAAGAATCGAAATGACGCCGATTCGCTGGCAGATTTCCATGTTATTTAACTATCTTCAAAAGTCCCCGTGCGGGGTTGCGGAGGGGAAAAGCGCTAGCCCCGGATCAATCCATCACTCGTGATGCGTTGCGTGGCGGATATGGTATCCGCGGAATCCGAGCGTGAGATAGTGCCTTTAGCTCTGTCGCATGAGCTGGGCGAGCCATGCATCCTGAAACCCGGGGTACATATGGGAACCACGACTCTATTCTTGGCCCCATTACTAAAGCAATCTCGACATTGGAAATCTAAGCTAGTTTATTGCTGGACGAAATACTGGGTAATTTCTCGAGCAAAACCACATCATGCTCGTGGTACACTCAATTCTTGAGTTTATTCGGGTATACTGGAAGTTTGCATTTCCATTGCTCATTCTCACATATCTTCTTTCCAATCGGTATCAAAAAGGCTTGCATCGAGTCCCAGGACCATGGCTGAATTCAATTTCCACTCTTCCCCGAATGTGGTCTGTCTATAGAGGAAGCCACCACTTGGATGACATGAGATTGCATGCGAGATATGGGAAAACTGTACGGTTAGCTCCAAATCTTGTATCAGTGACCGACCCCGGCGAAATCAACCAGCTCTATGGCATCACGACCAAATTCATCAAATCTCCATTTTACAATCTTTCTGCCGTTTACGACGATGAAGGTCTTATCCCAGACACTTTTGTTCTACGCGACAATAAACCGCTGCATTCACGAATGAAACGCAATGCAGCCAACGCTTACAGCTTGAACGGGCTGATTCAGTTTGAGGCTTGGATCGACCCTGTCATTTCGCGACTGATGGATATCTTGGATGATCATGCGCAGCAAGATGCCATTTGCAATCTGGGCGAACTTCTCAAGCGGTTTGCGATGGATGCTGTTTGCTGCCTAACCTTTGGGTCCGACTTTGGCTATCTTGAGAAGGGGGATCATCTTAGGTTCTTCAACACGATTGATCTCTTTACAAAATACATGTCTATTGTAAGTCTCTATGCATTAAACACGAGCTATATTCACACCCTTCCAAACTTTGGTGAGATATTTGGTACTAACAAGATGACGATTTAGTTTGGTCATGTAGCTTGGTTGCACCCATACCTTCTAGGGAATCCGAGATTGGCCGCGATCGCTGCGCGTGGCGACAGCTCTTCCGAGGCCATGATTGGTGCAACGGCGAAGGAGCTTCAAAAGTTTCGCACGTCTCCTCCGGCAGAGGGTGATTCTATGACATTCCTAGGCCGTCTTTCACTGAACCAAACCGCGAATCCAAAATCCATTACGGATCGCGAAATCATCACCCATACCTTTGGAAACATCTCTGCCGGTTCCGATACAACAGCTGTCGCCATGCGATCTATAGTCCACCATCTCCTCAAGAATAAATCTGAGTATGATCGGCTGTGCGCCGAGGTACGCAGCAATCTTCAACAGCCCGTCCGCTTCCAGGCTGCAAATCAACTACCTTTCCTCAAAGCCGTCATACAGGAAGCAATGCGTTTGCACCCGTCGGTGGGTCAAATTCTCGGCAGAACAGTACCAGCGGAGGGGGCAACAGTCAGTGGTCATCGACTGGGCGCTGGCGCTGAAGTTGGCATGTCTCCTTGGGTTTTGCATCGAGACCCCAAAGTATTTCCTGAGCCGGAATCTTTCATCCCCGAGCGGTGGATTCTTGGTGAAGGCGTTCATGACGAAGATCACTTGCGCCTTATGAACCGATCGTTTTTCACATTTGGCCACGGCGCTCACACATGCAGTGGGAAACACATCAGCATTCTGGAGATAACCAAGTTGATCCCGACATTATTATTGAGGTATGATTTGGAGGTTGCGGGAGATGGATCCAGTTACAAATTTGACAATTGGTGGTTTACACAGCAGTCTGGGCTGATGGTGAGGCTAGTGCGGCGATGATCTGGGAAGATGTGAATGTTAGTTTATGATGAATTTGTCACTATCAGAGTGGATCCAATCAACTCATGACAATTACTATCAATGTAGAATAAAATATCATAAAGTTTTTTTTATATTGATTGTCGTTCTGTGGGCGAAGCGGATTGGCCCCTCATTGTGAAGTCACTGCATTCAAAAAAGAAATTGCACCCGCGTCTTGTCCACTGAAAGCCAGTCATTGAATGCATCTACATTGATGGCATTCATTTTCCCCATACGCGCATATCTCATCGTATTAAATTTGATGAATTGCCATCCTCCTATTACACTTACAGCACGTTTACATATCATCTCTTTCTGTTATGGTTTGCCTTTCAACGATGCCCAAGTACCAGCAGCATCAAAGGAGACCTCGGCCCCACAAGTCGAGATTGCTCAGTCAATTTTCTACAGCAGCTTCAGACAGCCACCTCCTCTCCAACATCTCTACGGCGGAGCCTCACATCAGCACCATCCTGTCGAACAAACCAAGAATTCGTCAATTTCCATGTTTCTTTTGGATCAGAAAACGCAACCTAATTCAGTGATGACGGAGTCAGCAGCCATTGAATCACCAGGAGAAAACGATCTTACCGAATACGTCAGAAAGAAGCTTGGGAGCATTTTGTAAATCTCCAACAAGCTGATATTCCTTCCTATGCAGGTCCTGTGTCCTTTGCCGAACGTCATGTTACTCCCGGTCATGAGCTTCAATCGCTGATTGTAAGCTGTGGAGTCCTCGCCATCAGCAGGAAGCCATCTTTCAGGCCTGAAGGTGTCGACATCTTCTCCATACACTGACTTGTCTCTGTGTACCACCCAGGGAGATGCACCGACGATCGTGCCTGGAGGTAGCATTGTGCCACATTCAAGCTTAAGCCCATCGGCGGGCACGATCCTCTCCAAGATTAACCCAACAGCAGGGTGCAGCCGCAGGGCTTCCTTGACGATGCAATCAAAATACTCCAGCTGTTGGCTCTGCTTCCATGTTGTTGGGACACTGAGCTCCCCTGCTTGCTTTGCACTGTCCAGCTCGGAAATAAGCTTTGAGTAAACCCTCGGATGTTTGACTACATAGTAGACAATAGCTCGGAGCGAAATGGCTGTGGTGTCGGATCCGGCAAACATGTTGGTAACCATGTATGAAAAGACTTGGCCATCGTCAACAACCTCGGGGTGTGTCTCTTTAGCCTTGAGAAAACGGTCGACGAAATCGCCTCTCTGGGGTTTCGTGCTGATTTTGTTTGAACTTTGCTTTGCTTCCTGAAGTCTCGAAACCAATCTCTCACGGGAAAATTTGGCCACCGGTCCAGTTGGGGCTGCAATCAAACCCCACACTGGGTTCTTCTTCAGCCAATAATCAAGCCACGGGAGCTGCCCAACAATGGCGTTGTAGTCCATGGTTGCGCAGAGCGCGTCAATGATTCCATCCACATCGCGCCCCTGTTCAAGGAAGCCGAGCGGTGTGCTGCATGTGACCTCTCCAATAACATCAAAGGCATAAAATTGAAGCCATTCAAACAGAGGACAGTTTTCCTTGGAGTTTGCGTACCGAGTGTCCAATTGATGAAACAGAGTTTGGATTGTTCGATCCACGAGATGCTCGTAATCAGTCAAGGCCGTCATGGAATACGCATTTGCCACGGGCCGCTTGATCCTGGCGTGAAATGCCTCGTCGAGCGTGGTGAAGATGGTTTGCGTAGCTTTACCATTCGCCAATTGTTGCTGAACAGCATAAAATCCGCTCTAGGTACGGTGTCAGCCCCAAAACCCGCAATGAGTCCACATTTACGCTCTTACCTTTACGTAGTGGCTTTTGATACCATAGACCTTGTTGACATCGTTGGGGTTGCGGATGCTGACAACCCGTGGTCCAAATCTGACATTATCACCATACTTTTCATGAAGCGCCGCAAGCGAAACTTGGTTCAATCCTTTCGACACATCAAACAGTCGATACAAGTTGCTAAGCTTTGCAGCAATGGGACCAGGTATTTCTCGAACGCCAGGCGATATGTAGTTCTGGAAAATTCGGAAAATTACCCATATGAAGGCCGTCGAGAGAAGCAGAGGCAAATACTCGCTGGGCAACATTGTGAACGCGGGTCTTGATTTGCAAGATGGTTGCGCGTATTCAGACTTCTTCGAGCCAGGACAGCTATGACACAGATTAATAAACCAGTGACATCGGCTTGCGGTAATCCCCACGGGGTAATGTCGGTATCATGTTCCGCATCATGGGGAAGTGGGTTCACTTTGACAGTTGTGCCAAGGACGGTAAAGTTGATCCGGCGAAGTCTACACCAATTGGAGTATCCGGAGCCCCTAGTTTTTGAAGTGTTCCACGATGCGGGGTTCACATGTGACCAAATACAGCAAGACTGATATGCTATGTGACGCATGGAACAATTAGAGGAATCGGAATCGTTCCGTAGCATCTCCTCTGACCAATGCGCGTCACATCGACTATTGGGTGCCCACTTAGGCTATAGTGTACAGATGACCACATGCTTTATTCTCCAATCAGTCAGTATTTATTAGCGTGAACATAAAAGGAGGCACTATGCTATGGATTTAGCGTGGTCTACAAAGCATCTGCAAGGTGCAACTGTCGGTATGTCGGAATGAAACTTCCGCCCACCTGAGCACTCAATATTTCAAGATAAATGTGCGAGATATCTGTAAGTCATATTGGTTACATAAAGGCATTATTAATAGGCCCAAAAGCTTCTTCCTCCGCGTAAAAATAGCACTGAAATCATACTAGGATTTGTTCTTGACCAATACGTTGCATCGTGTCTTGCCATCTCTCAGGGACTGCCTGGCCTTGATTTACTAGGTCGCGACGTGACCAGACCTCCTCCAGGATCTTTTGTCCATTTTTTGTATTATAAATGCCCAGTAAATGAAGACCAGCCCATCGTGATCGAACGTAATCACGCTCATGAAGCAGATCCATCTCCGCCCCCAGTATTACCAAACACCACCCAAGGTTAGCCCCGGGCCCGATCGCATCCGGAACCATTGTCAGCAGGTTTTGAGCTGTGTGGAGCGATATTAGCATATCCTCGGTCAGAGGTTCGCCCGGACCGTGAGCAATTCGATAGACATATATGTGTAAAGAATGGCGGAATATCTCGGCCGTTGCTACAATGCGTCTCCGCAGCTCCTCCTGATCCCCATCAACCAATGAGAAAGGCTCTGCCAGACTATGGCATGTGATACCAATATGAGGGTTTGACTCGAGCTTGATTTCCGTTGCTTTGATGTCTCGTTGCAGCGTTTCGGCTTGTGCTCTGAGATCTTCTTGGCTCATATTTGTTTTGGATGCAGTGTAAAGACGGGAGGCAGCCCACTGCTTGACGTGAGATGCTATTCCAGTCAAATAGAAGTAGAGAGCTTACCATGATCTTTGGCAATCTAGATGAGCAACCAAATAGGGCATCGACTGGCGCATCTTGACGTGCTTCTCCAGACTTTTTATCCAGCCAGGATTCCAGTTCTGTCATTGCAGGTAGTCCTAAATTCAGGGCTGTCTGGGTATCAAGAAGACAGACCCATGTTTTAAGAAAAGGGTCTAGATCAGAGCAATCACCACGGGATTTAATCCAGCCATGTATTGCATCATAATGTCCTTTCCACCGACTTGACCCTGAGAAGACCTGGCCATCTTTGTCAGCGGGTTCGTTTCATGAAAGAAAGGGCTGTACCTCATATGATACCAACAAAAGCATGGATGCAAGCGTGGTTTGGCTGTGTATGAGTTCGGGCTTTGAGAATCTGGTTTTTAGAGACTTTGCAGCAGCTTGCAAGTATTTTGAAGAGTTTGTGTCTGCAGTGCGTTGCCAGCGACAGTAATGAGACGTAGCCACAGCCATCATGGCATTCATCACAGCCGGCTCTTGTGTCGCTATGGGGAGTAGTGATCTGTATCCATTCTTGTCATAGTCAATCGCAAGAGCTATCCTCGCCACGTTCTCTGGTTGGAGGGGGTTAGCAACCACTATTGAGATTCTATTCCTATTCAATAAATGACTCACTGATAAAATGTTGCATGAAGAAACTTTCCTCTGCTGGCAATCCCAAAGAAGACAGACTTTTGGTTGTGCGAGTGCCATTGTCAATCATCAGTTGAGAGGCATGGTTAGTGGCTGAGTGTGATTTGCTTCGTCTCCGCCTGGCTTGCGCGACACTGGTGGGCCATTGCATTCGGACACCATAGCCTCGACATTTCACACCTGACTTGGAACAGGTCTTACAGCCTGATATCTCGACTCAGTAAAGGCGCGGACAAGCGACAGCGGAAGAGTTCGTGCGTCACTCACGAGGCAAGGTGCCATCACACTGCCAGTTCTTGTTGAGACAGGTCCAACACGCGCCTGCTTCATTCCGACGCTCCACGCTTGGAAGGTTGCGCTCCATGTCGTGAAGTGGCGCGGGGTCCGGGGTGCTCGTATATTTATTGACTTGATGCTATTGTGCAATCTTAGAAGGCGATCCGGATGCTTGGGTGGACAAAGGGCCCGAGGTTGGAAAGCAGCGGGGTTCGGCGCGTGGCCAGGCTTATCTCATCCCGGAGTCCTTGACGGCCGCAATGAGATAGGGGTGGGTCAGGTGCGCAATCTTGACAGGGAACCGGGAGGGGAAGAGGCCCAGGTTCTTGTGGGGTGGCCACCGTTGATGGGATTTTAATGCGGAGGTGGCGGCACGATGAGGAAGCCAGTAGATTAGACAAGGTCTATTTACTTAACGGGGGAGGCGTCGTCACGTTCCCGGACATATACCATCCAGATGAGTCCGAAAGTCCGGCTCCAGATCTGTTTTCATGTCTATGGCAAAAATTACAGGCTACTTGATGACAATGTCTTCATTGTTCCCATTCTCATTAGCCATCTTCTTCTCAAATATTTGGGTTAGCTAAGTTACACTGTATCGTCCGATTTAGAAACCCGCTTCATCGGGAAGCAAATCAATATCAAAAACATCAGCCCAAATATCCTCTCCGTCCATCAAGTGTCCTAAACCAGGAAATGTTGGTATTTCATGGCCTGTTGCAAAAAAGTCTCTAACCAATGGCATCTGATCAAAAATGTCGGGATAGATGCCATCCAGACTCTCCAGAAAGGAGGATCGCACACCGTGAGTTGAATGCACCAAATCCATGGGTTGTGGGCAAAGCGCAGGTTCCTTAGTTGTGACGAGAGATCCGGTTAAATGTATGCTTGCTGCTGTTTGATTTACCTGATCATCGTGATTATCACCAATATGCGTAAGCTGTGCAGAGGACTCATCGCAGATACCCACATCCTCATGCTCACGAGCATCTCCAGAGAGATGGCTGACGTATGTTTGCAGCCATCCCATACTATCTGATGGAAGGTGAGACTTCCGCCCATTTACATCCAAGCCATCTTTGGGTGATGTCTCGTGATTTCTGGTAATATCTGATTCACCCCCTCCCTCTTTCGGATCGAGAGGCATGAAATCAGGCTCATCAATATCAAGGAAGCGGCTGAAATAACCATCAAACGCAGCTTCTGGATCACCCACTACATGCTTCAATGGACTGTTCGTGTCATGGATACGAAACAGTACATCAATCTGCAGAAGCCAAAGTTACACCCGGTGTTCACGACACTGTGATTCTGGCAGGAGCGACTTACCCAATCTTTTGCAGGAGAATAAAAGGTGCGAACAGCTCCCAACACCACGAATATTCTTTTAAGATTTTCAATTAGATGTTTATCGTACGGTTTTGATGAGCGATGTAGACGATTGATCAATACGAGCGCGCTCTGCATGCAGGAATATCCCAAAAGGAGCGTGTGCTGTGGATGATGAGCGAGGAGCAAAAGAAAACCACAAGAAATGTAACCCACTCGGAAAAAGCCGTTCTGGCTAATTATTTGCTTTATAACATTACAAATGGCGTCTGCACTCGCTTCACATCGATAAATTCGCTCCTTCAAAAATAAAGGAGGGGCCCGCGGATATTGGATGCATTTTACTTCTGGGTCATCACCAGCCGCTTTAATTCTTTCAGGTATCGGGAGATATGTGCGGTTGAGCAAGATTGCGCAGCAGTGCCATATTAGTATGGCGAGTGAACATTCGCCATCATCTTCGGAAGGAGTTTCCCTTCGCCCGATCTGGAATATAGAGGGGTCTCGAATGAGATGATCTTCCAGCTTTTCCTGGAGCGTTCGAAAATCGGACCCAATGCTCCACGGTTCCGGGTTCTTTTGCCTGAAATCTTTTAAACACTGCTTATTAATTTCGTTGAGAATATTGAGAAGATGAAGGAGTCTATTAGTATTGTCAGGCAACGACACTGTGGGGTTTTCCTTTGGGTTCATCCAATTTCGCGGTTGAAATGAGGGACGGTGAATACAGTGTGAAAGCTCTGTGATGGAGAGATATCGTTCAGCGGAATCCAGAGCCATTTCAAGCTCTGGGTCCCTTTCACTTTCAAGTCTAGCCAATTGAACTAGACCATGTGCAGATGCTTGACAGGTCAGTAGAGTTCAGGCGGGCTCAAGGTCGCGGGTTCGCTCACCAATGTCAACCCAGGCGCCACGACCACACCCTCTGCTTGTCTCAAACTCGATTAAAATACACAACGTTCTGATATTGTCAATTTCTGATCCACGCAACAGGGATGAATGTGAGTGACTTCGAGCTGCCTTTGCAAGTCGGAAGGCAAACTCGTGCGAACTGGAATCTCTTGTGGCTTTGTGCATGGAAAATCTCACACTTGAAGCACACATTGCGAGCAACAAGCCTTGACAAACAGTCTGATGAATGATACTTTGGGTTAATTGTGCCAAGCAAAATAACATTCCAAATTGAATATTCATTCTGGCACAGAAAAGTTCAACCAAGTGGCATGCCAAATCAGCGTTCAAACCGGGAGGACTGTCATAGAAAAGTTAGTCTCTACCGTGAGATTCCGTAGCATCCAGATTGATCACCAAATTGACTTACCCGCTTCTTAGAAGATTTTCTAACGCAGGTTTCCACAGGTCTGAATCAAGGCTTGTCTCTGTTTCCGCCAGACTCTCACTGTCGGACCCATCGGCCTCTGCAATGTCTGCCAGCTCGCTTTCCTCCCGACCACCAGACGCCGGAGCTTCTGCATCTTCTCTAGAGTTCTTAGGTGGCTCAAGAGGTCTCCTTTCATTTGTATTGGGCATTGACGGTTGACGAGGAGCCAATTTTTGCGGGATTCTGCTGGCTTGGCTGACAGATTTGCGGGGTCTTGGACCTCGCCGACCTCTACCACTGCTGTCAAATACGCACTGTTGCTCATTCTCACAACATGATGCACACGGCTGAGTGCCGCTGCATCTTACCTGCAGTAACAAACCCATGTTAGCAGGATACTAGCAAGTTCTCATCCAAAGCCTCACCCGACGTTTCCGACACGAGTCGCAAGCCAGAGTAACCTTTCTTCTGTAAGGCCCATGTATCGCGGATGCGTTCACCTCTGACATTATACTTAGATACCGACTGGTTCCGTAGAAGCCTTGACGTCGCGGTACTCAGATGGCCAATTCCGAGCTCAGGGCCAAATGTTGAGTATCGTTATACCCGATTCCCCAAGTTCCTCCACGTTGCTGGGGCTGGTTCTTCCAGGTGCGCTATGAGATTGCGCGATGCCTAATTGGTCCTATTTTTCCACCCAATCTCGCTCACGCCTTGGGCCCCACCACACCAGCCTCGTTTTCACCAGAAGCCGAACCCAAACCCAGCAGTAGTCAGGGTACGTGTGTAAGTTAGGAGTAGTCTAACATAACAACAGTTGAGCCAACCATCGTTGCCCCAGGCCCGCCGGACATCAACTGTTTATTGGTTTGGTGTGGACTTGCTGCACATTCAAATACATGCTTCGATCCATCCATCAGCAAGGAAATAACGGAGACTACATTGTTATATACAATATAAAGTAACTATTTGTTTAAAATGTGCTGGATTCACTGTTGGGTCGCTGAACTGATTCTATGACATGAAGCAGACATAGTCTCGTATCAATTTTGTCACAAGTTTGTTCCATAGTTAAGATTTGAGTGGTATTACCCTAGAGCCAGTCCAATGTAATGAGGGTTGAATATCTTGTAGAAAAATTCACAGGTTCTTGGAAACTTGTGCATTAACCGTCTCGCTTGAAAGTGTCCAATAATAAAAGTGAGTAAAATGAAAACCGTTCAACCTGATTCATCGTTACTTGGTGTGCACCGAGATGATTCAATAAAGTTTAGAGCGCCAAAGTGCCATCTGATTGGATTTTAATTTTGTCTTAGAAAGCTATTCCTGAGCTCTATTTAAAGACGAGGGTTTCCAATTCGTTGCCATTGTCATCGCTATCATTACCGTCATCAATTTCACTGCCATCATCCTCATCTCCATGATGATCGCTGTCATCTTCATCATGGCTATTATCGTGATGATCGCTGTTGTCGCTATCATGATCATCATGATTATCATTATAGTCGTCTTCCTCTTCAGAAATTGAGTACAGATCAGAATCGTACGGTGCCGTTTGGTCCCGGGGCGAAGAGTGCATCTCCGCTTCCAGATTCCAAACCAGGTTGTTGATCATGTCAGTTGCCTGTGGCCAACGGCCCTCATCAATATGTGCTTGAATCTCCCCACACTGGTGGAGCATATCAAGTCTATTCCAATCATCTAGTTGTTTTATCAAATGAGAGATATGTTTTAGTGCAGATGTTCCGTTTAATTCAGCTAAACTTTGAGAGGTTTGTTTTAAACAACGAATGAATTTGTTGGCATTCTCGTTTTGAGTCTCTTGGTACAGTTGAACAAAAATTTGTTAATCCTCAGAATTGGGGCAGTGAAACCCCCGCGTTATACCGCGCTGGCTTTTGGCGTAAATGAACGAGTCCTAGGGGGACTTCTTCTGGCGATTCTGCAACTTTGCATCAACGCCGGCAAGGTCTAGACCCTGGATATACCGGAGAATTTCTGCGCGAGAATAAAGCGCGGCGAAGTGTAAGATATTCCTGGAGCGTTTACAAGTGACGGAAAGTGACGCGCCAGCCCGTGCTAAGCAACGAAGAGCTGGCAAGTTGCCTTCGACTAAAGCGATAAGCAGTGGTGTTTGTCCATCATTATCTCGTGTATCAATATCAGAATTTTTCGCTAGGAGCTGGAGAAGGTGGTTGTTGAGTGCTTCCTCGCTTTTGGTAGAATAAGCTATTTTATGTAGAGGTGTCTCGCCTATAAGGTCGCGGGTGGTCACAGACGCACCTGCCCGCAGCAAGGCAGCAGTGACTTCAGGCGAGGCCCACTCCACAGCGAAGTGGAGGGCCGTTCTACCGTCATTCGCCTGTATGTGCACCGAGCATTTGGCGTCTAAAAGAAGCCGCACACTGCCCAGCTTGTCGAATACAGCCGCGTGCATCAGCGGAGTCCAGCACATCCAGTCTTTGATGTTGATGTCAGCACCGGCATTGATTAAACTTTGGAGGGCTACTGCGTCACCCCTACTTGCAGCCAGGTGCATGGGTGCGTCTCCGATATAATCCAGTTTATCCATGGCCCACGGCTGCTGCTGCATCGCTTCATCGATGTCTTGGCCCCACAACACGGCTTCAAACAGCTGCGTACGCCTCAGTTCATCCACATCGCGCACATATGATCTCGCCAACTTGACGAGGTAAACCTGGTGATCTGTCAACGTTTCAAATTCAAGCTTGGAATTCGCAGATATAGCAACGTTTCTGTTTTTGCTTTAATACACCGAGTCAATTGGGAAGACATGTCAATATACCTTGGCAGACCCTGCACAGGCAGTAAATTTTTCCACAAGACATGCAGCAGTAGCTCCAAAAAGCCCCAAGCCTCATTGTCCAATGCATACCGTTAAGCACTTAGCGACAACTCTTTAGATTAGTACTCTCAGATATACGCACGTCCACAAGTCCTCTGCCATCTTTTAGCTGTTCATCAGGAAAGTAGTTGAATTTATTTCTCGCGAAGTGCTCCATAACTTCGAGAGGCGCTTCCATGGA
This sequence comes from Calonectria crousiana, assembly GCA_013406985.1. Lineage (NCBI taxonomy): Eukaryota > Fungi > Ascomycota > Sordariomycetes > Hypocreales > Nectriaceae > Calonectria > Calonectria crousiana. Next base: position 92,443 of record VTGD01000109.1, on the reverse strand, counting down.
AAACCATACATGATCGTTATCCGAGATGAATCTTGGAGCCCTCAAAGAGTAATATACTTTAAGTTCCAATCCAGCCCAACCCAGCCACAGGAGATATCGATTATCAGCTTTATAGCGACCTGCGCCCTTTCTTTTGCAGCCCGGGTCACATACTCTACTGTCTTGAGAGTAGATGAAGGTCTTGAAAAAGAGGCTAATGAAACTGGTTGACTGATCAAAATGGCAACGGCATTGACACTCGTCCGAGCACTCGCTCAGCGTCATTGGCATGATTCCGGGCCACGACCTCATCAAGCCTTCAATGTATTGATACCCGCTGCGCCGGATAGCAAGTGAAGATGTAGGTTTACATCTTGTGATTTGGTTTTCGGGAATCTCTTCAAACGCGTCGCACAAATCATCATTCGAAATTTCGCCATAATCAGACGGCTCTTCGATTCCATTCATGTTCGCGAACGAGGCATGATCGGTGAATGCTCTCTGAAAGCATTCTGCCTGTTGTTGGAGGAGTATCTGGGCTTGTTTTGATCTGCCGAGAATGTTAGCCCTGAGAATGGGTAACGCGATCCTGTTGGAGTTTGGATAACTGACTGTTCAGCCACTGTCTTCATCAGCTCTCGTTGATCAAGATTGAGCAATACGCCAAGGTTTTGCTTTGCTTCTCGGGCTTTTTCGCGAAGTTTTTTGATGTCATTCTCCTCAAGTACCCACTTGATTTTCCCCCATCCCTCCCTTGGCATGATTGTCGCACTTTTGTTTAACTTCCTGGAGTTCTGATGTCACTTGATCCAATTGACCAATCACTATACTCCTTAGATCATGATGGGTTGAGCTTGAGCTATCCTCTCGGGCATCCCTGCTCATATGCTCTAGAATATCAACCTGCACGGGTGATGACCAGTTAATCGTCGTGAAATCCTCGGGTCGAAAGTCGAAATGGCGGCTGACGATACCTCAGATTTGAATGCATCACATTCATGGCGTATTTTGGGTACTTTGCTGATGAAGTCAACTACAGCTGCGGTCTCGCGGCACAAGGTAGTAACGTTCGATATCGCCAAGCGAAGATCCATGGTGGGGATTTGATATCCCACAGCACTGCATGTGAAATCGGTGCGCGCAATAGAAATGATATGGCAATGGAAGAGGAAAATCTCTGGCGTCCGAATTCTCGGGCGCGGGGTTCATCTGACATAGCCCAGCTCCTCAGCGCCCAAGGCGTTTTTTTTTTTAACGCAAGGCTACCAATCAACATCATCCACCTGTCATCCAATACCCCAGCCACGCTGGACAAGGCTGCTTGCTTACGTATCTCTCAATGTTGATATTTCCCGCTGTTGCTGGCGCGAGAGCTCATCGCCGACTTTTGACGTCGAACTTGGGAGGGACCAAAGCCGCTGAGTCTATTCACAGATCCGTCACAGCAGGCTACCGTGGCGTCGCGAAGAGGGGAGGGGCAGGCAGTGGGGCTAGGTCTCAATCGAGGACATGGTAAAATTCCGCCAAGGAATGGCACAGCTCGACTCAATGGCATTCCGGCGCCTAGCCTCAAATGGATGCACACCTGCCATGCTTATATTTGATTTTCTGGAGTAGTTGGCGTCGAACCACTCATGAGGATCAAGCAGCATCTAAATACCACAATACTCAAGGACAAAACTCAAGCATACTAAAATCCATTTTATTTCTAATTATTCTTAGCAAAAAAAATACTAATTTCAAATTTAAATTAAATTAAAGAAGTTCCAAGACCATAAGGTAATTAATTATAATCCCAATAAGACTTTTACGGATATTGAAGAAATTATTAAATTCTAGAATATGGCGGACTTTGGGGTGGGTACGCTATATATATGTATTTACATAGTTGCTTTAAAAAAAAGACCAAAGACTTTTCTATCCTCAAAGCATACAAGGCAAGGGTTACAAATTTTTATGCGATAGTCAAGCTTTTTATTAGAGCTCGGCTACGTATTTTGAGGACCTGTGGATCACCCAGGCTACCTATTTGAGCCCTTGTGCTCCTTACTGACCCTCTCGAATGCTTGTACAATCGTGCCTTGGTACCCTTGCTGCTCTGTCGTATTAGCCTTCCCAAGAATATAATGTCCCTCCGACTGTCTCGCTTCCATGATACTTTTACCCGTCCTGCTTTTTACGAGCGCCCTCACACTCTGATATATACCCCGTCCGGGCAATGCCACCAGTCCAATAGCGCCGGAAGACATCTTTGTTCCCAGATTCAGCACTCCAATCCCGACACCTTTCGCCGCTCCCGCAACACCTTGTTTTTTGGCTCCTCGCACAGGCTCCATCAATATACCTCCAATGCCCTCAACCATGCCGTGTGCAAAATTCTTTCCAGCCGCAATACCGCCAGATTTCCAATCTGTCACGGCCCCATGATTATAGGCCTTACCGCCATACAGTCTCGGTGCGGCGGCCATACCTTCTGTAACAGCATAAGGGAGATCCAGTATTAGACCCTTTGAGTAATGCTTGAAGAAGCCACCAACGCCAGAAGCAGAGCCCTTGATGGCAGCGACGGCACCATGCTCGGAACTATGACTACTCATATTGCGTTTGGGGTCACGAGGGAGATCCAAGCCTGCCGGCCTCCTGAATACGTCATCATCCGCTCCAGCCTTCGAGTTCGTACCAGGCCGCCTTTCAGAGTCTTGGCTGCTGGACGCTCTAGTGCCGTCTGAAGTCATAGGACGCAATGCTTGGATTGGCTTCACGACGATGTCAGATGCCGATGTGACCATGCGAAATCCAGTTGTGGCAAGGGACGAGAGTGCCGCAGTCACGGGGTCCCATCGTCGATTTTCTATGTGGACGGGTTGTGATTGATAGCTGTAAAAATGTTAGCGAAAACCACACTATAGTTGCAGTGGCACACACGATTTGAGGTCTTTCCAGGAAACCCTATGGCTTTCCACTAGAATTTCGGCTGCAATCTTGGATAGCTTGATATGTTGCCCCTTGTGCTTATATGACCATACCGCGGCCATGTTTGGCAGCACGTCGCATCGCATATCGTTGAGAGGCAAGTTGGCGTGAAAGGATGCAACGGCTCGTCTAACTCCCGCCTCACTGGACATCCTGTCGGCGATTTCTCGAGCGGAGGCAGATGCTTCGGGGGTCAGACAGAACCGAATGGCTTCTGCGAGTTTTTCGCTATTGAGACTCTTGAATGGGATGGGAGCTGGGCCAGCACCACCAGCGTGCACCATGTTTCCCCAGAAAGGTTGACTGCGCGAATTGTTAGTTTCATGAGATACTACCATATTGAGGTGAACTTACTCTCCGAAGAAGGGCACAATGACTGTCGGCTTCGCGTTTAGTAACCCACAAGCCGTTGTGCCAGCGCCCCCGTGATGCACAACTGCAGTGACATGCTGAAACAACCATTCATGTGGACAGTCGCCGAGGAAAAATACATGATTGTCTCCCTTCGAGTCTCCTCCAAGTTTGCTCCAACCACGCGAGATAATGGCACGAGTGCCCGTCGCATGCACAGCATCCACAATCGTCTTGGTCAACTTCTCCGGGTCGCTGATTACGATGCTGCCAAACCCGATATACACTGGAGCTGGACCACTGGAAAGAAAATTTTCCAACTCGACTTCGGGCTGGTAATATGGCATGTCGCGGAAGAAGAAGCCACAAACGTCTATCGTTAAGGTCAGAGAGGCGAACGGTGGAGTATGAGACATGTTTGTCATACCGATATTTTCAGGCCAATCTATGGGTTTGGGTACCAGAGCTGGCGACCAACAGTAAGTGACTGGTACGCCCAGTGTCTCCGTCAGACAAGGACCTTCACTAAACGGGATTATTTCCAAGTCTATGCTTTTTCGCCATGTATTAATCACATCACCGAGTCTATCGAATAATGAGCCAATGAAGTTGTGAAAGCTTTCTCTGATGACATACCCTTGCCATGTCATCCATTCTACCAAAAAGTAAGACACATAATTCGCAGCGCTTGCCGACATGTCGCTGCCGTTAGCTTTTAGGTTCGCAAGTGGATGACAGAATTTGCGGGTACTGGTCCAAGGCATGGTGAACATGAGATGCAGGGGCACACCCAGGGCTTGTGCGCAATGGATATGGGCAAAACTGGGTGGGTTCGCAATAATTGCATCGGCCACGAATGGCTGTGAAGTCAACTCGTCGGGTTCGATGCAAGATCTCCAGCAGTTATGTAGCATCTCCGCTACCATTCTGCGCTTCCTTTGGATATCGCCTCTCCGCAGTGTCTTCATGCTTGGGATTAAACCTGGGTTCTTGACCATATACGCCATCAATCTTCAATTTCTAGTGTCAGTTCAGAACTTCCTTGGCTTGGAAGTGATCGAGTCTACTTACTCTGTCGGATCGCCACCAATAGAGAAAAATTCGAGACCAGCCTTACGAACAAAGTCGTCAAACTGGCCGTGGGTTGCAATTCGCACTCGATGTCCATGGCGCTGCAATTCTGTTCCAAGGGCAATAAATGGTTGGACATCTCCTCGGCTTCCAACGACCTGGATAACAATATTGAGGCGAATACTTGTTTCGCTTGTTTCGGAATACTCTGGAGGGCTGCTTTGGTTCTGTTTTGTGGAAGGCTGAGGTTTCTCCGTGGGCACGAATCGTGAAAGTCGTTGAGCTATCCTTGAACTGAGATCAATATCGATGCGGCCATCATCTAGGCTGACTGCGGTTGCTTCCAGTTCCGCCATCGGTTCGTACTGCGGAGGCTGTTCTGCCAATTCACGAGCATACCATTCGTTTGCCGTAAGCTCAAAACAGCTCATTTGCCTGTTCAACTGGTGATTATTTCCTGACGACATGATGTGCTGCATGTGGCCAAGTCAATGTCATGAGGAATAGGGACTAAGGTCTTGGAAATGTCCATCATGGCGGTGTATGATTTATAAACATTCTCATTGCGTTTAGTCACACACGGGCCCCCAGGCTTGCTTTAAAAACTGAGGCAGTGTACGGAATGCCCGTAAAACCGCCATGTGCGAATACGCGTATTCAGTATTAGCGCTAAGCTTTGGACTCAGCAAAATGGCGGGATTTCAATAGCAAACGGTTTTGGCACAGTGAGAGAAACGAAATCCGAACGCACACAACAAATGTGGGCCTCTCGCACCGAGTACGAGAGGGTCCTCGTATCGCATGACTCAACCTTGAATTGATCATGTGTGGAGTATCCAAGCGAATTGACGCTACTCGTAAAATGCACGCGCCGTTGTAGACTTGCTGACCTTGATGCGCTCGCATTCTTTCGTATTGCCAACATCAACACAACCCGCGATTCTGGGTCTGCCGTTGCCTGCTCAACCCAGTTCCTTGAAGATGGTGAGACAAGGCTCAGACTCGGAGCCGCCACGACGGGATTCTCGTCGAGTCCACACAAAGTCAAGAAGCGGCTGCATTGTGTGTAAACAGCGACGAATTAAATGCGATGAGGGTCGTCCACGTTGCCAGCGTTGTATATTCAGCAAACGCAACTGCTCGTTTGAGAACAATAATCTGCACCCACCCGAAGATCGAAGGTCAGACCCTAGTCTTAGTCCCAGCTCCCATGCCCAGGACAACGAGTCACCCTCTCCCTCAGATGCCATCACCAGTCGTTGGGCACTTGTGTCGCGCACGCCCGGTCTTTTCAATGCTATGGATATGAGCTTCCTCCATCATGCAGAATGTAACCTAGGTGAACTTATTTCTCTCCAAGGAGATACTAGGCTAATCATCAACCTCGTTCTTAACCATACCCTACAAGCTCCATACCTCATTGACCAATTTCTTGCCCTTTCGGCCCTTCACTTATCCACCCAAAACGGCACACTAAAGTCTGTCTACCATCAACAAGCAACCGAACTCCAGACGCGCGCCTTGATCGTGTTCAACAAGGAAGAGCAGGATATTTCGGAAAGCAATCACTTATCATCCTTCCTCTTCACAACCTTCCTTGGAATCCATGTCCTCGCCGATACGCTTGCAAATCACCATGACACTCTCACAAGCTTTACGAGCGCCTTCGTCGCCTACGCCCGCCTTCATCGCGGGGTACGAACGGTGACGCAAGGATATTGGACCCAGATCCTCCAGTCGGACCTCAAGCCGTTGCTGTACGTGGTGCAGTGGGCGGAAAAGATTGACCAAGCCCCTACTGGTACAGAGAGTCTCAGCATGCGCGACTTTCTAAAAGCAACGTCTGAGCTATCGACATCGTCCCTTGAAGCCTGCCTTGAAGCTTTGGATTGGATACAATGGATTCTTGACATCACGACTCAACAACCCACTAGAGTTGACCTGGTTATCCATGCGACTATGGCGTGGCCGCTGCTTATCTCGGACGACTTCATCAATATTCTGTATAAGCATCAGCCTGAAGGTCTAGTAGTTTTAAGCTACTACGCATTAATCCTTCACCGCCGCAAAGATTTTTGGGTGTTTGGATCTTCCGGGAAAGCTCTTTTTCAGTTGGCATACCATCACATTGGTTCATATTGGTCCCAAGCCGTTGCAAATCTAAAAGATGAGATTGCACAGGATGAAGATTTGCAAGACTGTATAAGCGAAGGCTAGATGTTCTGGAATCGATTTAAGTATAGGTTGAATGTAAAGATCTGATTGACCGTTCGTTATTCGCTACTACTGGTAAACATCTTCCATTTGACGCCGAAGTACAAGATGCCATGGTAAGGTAGAGATGTGGCGGGTGTGTTTCCCAAATAATAATCTATCCCTCAGACTTGATTACGTTAGCAGAACTATTGGGTAAATACTTTGAACGAAACAAGCAATTGCGTCTCTTCATAGCTAAGGAAGGCGCGTGATGCTCATTGCCGCAAAGAAGTTTGCTTGAGAGTTGGTGAGCTAGGTTCTGTAAAAGAGCCAGTAAATGTGTTCTATATACTTTGTGTGCTTGATTGGGACCTGCAAGTACGAAAAGTGACCAACTTTGAGAACGGCGAATCACCACTAATTCTGGATGTTGATGTTGTTAGGTCTGAGTTTAATGTGATGAAACTTTTGAGGCATACGTGATCCAACCCTAAGGATCGTAACGTGATATGTATCTCAGTTTATGGCTTTATTCGAGGTTTGGAGACCTAGACCATCTTCAAATCCATCTACTCTTTACCATGGTATCCTGGTATTGAGCTCCGTAAAGATCATCTCTGATTATATTTCTTAAGTAACCGCTTCATTTTACTCTATGGTTGAGTAAGTAATTTAATAAAGATGAGGTAGAAGGTGAAGGAAGCAGTATGGGGAATTGATCAAAGAACAGAGTTTCTCTCAAAACCCTTTAATCAAAATCATAATGCGCAATGCATGGCTTCCCACGTTAAACAATACTTAAGGAGTATTCTTGGATTTAGGCTCGGGTTCGTCCAGTGATCATGACTTTTGTGAACTTCCTCCCGGTTCGCCGCTCGGTTATTATTAGCAAGGGATGGGAAGCCCATTATTGATCGAGGCAGATTCGTGTATTCTTTGTCTCGTGTGGGATTTTACCCTGCAAAAAGCTTAGTATTTCTGTGCACAATCTTTAAATGACTTTCTTTACTTGGAGGGCACTTTGCAATTTATGCCTATTATCCCATATAAACATGCCTATCCCAGAGCACCAGAAAATAAGCATCAGAGCCGGAGGTGATCGTGTCGTCACGCAACCCTGAATTCCAAGATTGGGATTGCCAAGCCCTCGACAAGATCCTCAAGCGTCATCAAACGGAAAAGGAGTGGATCAAAACAAGAATACAGGGCCAACTTCATGCTAGTGTTCTCAAACTAACCAACGTTTTGGGTACAGTTTTCACTCATGACCGACCATGGCATGTTAATAGTGCTCCGCCTGGCTTATTTTGGATACGCGCGAATACGATGGGGTGAGCGTATTAAATGTGGATTCAGATGTTGTAATCTTATTGATTGTGGGCTTGATTCTTCTTCAATATGTCCGAAGATGGGGTGGAAACAGGCTTTTGAACTTTCATTCTGACCAGATCCTCCAACGCATCGGGATATATGATCTCAGCCTGACCAGTCTACTGATTCAGGTCTGTTTGATTCTTTGTACATTCCCCAACACAAGAGTCAACCAAGAGACAGAGTAAGCACTCAACCTCCAGAGTGAAGCCGTTATACAAAATAGTGAAACGTATGGAGACATTGGCAAATGTGACCTCAAGACAATCGGGATCCCAGAAATGTTGACGTGCTAGTCGATTTTGACACAGGATGCAATAACAATGACGTTTTCTGTGCGTGTGTGTGTGTTTGCGTGCCCGTAACCTGGTACAACCGAGGAGTGGCGAGATGCAGATAAAAAGGAACATAAACAGAAGAGGGACAAAGGCAGGACCTAGAGAATAAATAGATTAGATAACACAACAAAAATTCGTACTTATAATTAAACTTTCGTGCTTCTTGACTTGCACAACCCCGATTTATTGCTATAAAGCTATAACCCTACTCGTAGCTACCCTACTCGCTAAGCCTCTTTTAGTAACAGTATCAATTTACTCAATAATAAATTAAATTGCCTGGTCAGACCACAGTACCGAGTCTAGCAGTGGGGAGAGTCGACATCGCCAAACCATAACCGTATACGCATCTTATACGTGCTTTTTTTTAATGCTTTGTTATTTTATTTACATCATTTGCAACCCAAGGGGCCGCAGGATGACTGAGAAATGGCGTTTGTCAAAGGAGAATAGGGTAGCTTTGGTGAGATATTCCGGCTGCTGTGATACGAGAGAATGCGAGAACATGCAGACTGACTGTGGGCGCTTACTGAGGTGCAGAAAACGAGACTTTTACGAGTCAGTTGACAAGATTCAACGCCTTGGACTGCCCCACATCAGGGACTCGTCGGCTTGCTCGCATATTGTCCGAGCAATACGACGGGAACGAGCACCTATTAATTATAACTATATCGAACTAAAATAAGAATATGGGTCCGACATACCAATACGAGTCAATGCGATTGGCCGTGCTGATTTTTTCACTTAAAATAAATACATGGACTTTCTTACGCGGAGCTCTCTAGAGTATTGGAGATTAGGGTGGTAAAATAAATGATGATCAAAATTACTTGATGTTTTTTAGAGGCCACTCGTTGCCTCACTAAGCCCAATCATGAGTGACGGTGAGAATAAAACCATATGCTCCAGGTTGTCTACCTATCCATACACTTGAACTTTTTATCTTTGTTAACAAATTATTTTCCAAGGTATCAAGTTTAGTATTTCAGTTGAATTAAAAGCGGACACCCCTGGTTCATTCACCCGCTTTTCACTGTGAGTGAATCGTGGCCAAAGCTGCAGAGACACAGCCGCATTCATCGGCAACCTGTATCTACTGAATTCAGAGTACAAATTCTTCCCATTGCCCCTTCCATAGTTTGACATTCTATCATAATAATCCATTCTACTCATCCATTCTCACAATCATTGCTCAATTTTATCTACAATATCCGGCAGTGTTCACAAAGATGGCTCGTTATACCTTGTTGGTGACGTTATTTCTGTCATTGATGCCTGTCATTGGTAGCTCTTTACCACCTCCTCCCATTCCAGAGCCTATCAATGTTACCGAGCTCAGCCTGCCTCCAGCCATTGCTAGCAACGAAGTTGGTGCTTGCAGCGATGAGATAAACCCGCGCCATACGGGTTGCATTCGCCAGATCACAAACTTGATGGGTGGGGGTTTTTCTACAGATGGTCTTGGGGTATGGGTAGGCTTGGACTATACTGGTGCCCCAAGATGGCCTGACAAACGCAGTATATACAACGGCACGCAACTAGTCCTGATAAAGGCTGACGGGTCAAACTTCACCAATGGAGATTCTTGGAAGTGTATTACTTGTGGCATGCCGGAGCAGAATGGCAGGTTCAATGACGGAGACCTACTTGAATACCCTCAAGCCTTCAGAGATGGGGTTCGGGTCCTGGCCGGTAGCTACATTATCCATTGCAGTGGCATCGAATTTGCCAACGATGAGTGTACCCCCGACAAGGTTCATATCTACCCAATTTACTGGCAAGTCACAGCAAATGCCACTGGTCCAAGCGGGTCTATTCGCGAGCTTCGTTTGCATCCTGACGGTGTCCATTTGGCCTGGAGCTCGTTGAGAAACACTGCACAGACGGGCTTCATTGGCCGACTAAACTTTAATGAGAATCCCAGTGCTGGGACGCCCAAGACGCCTCGATACGATCTCACTCATGTCAACGTCCTGTTCGACCCTAATCGCAGCAGTGCAATTGTGGTTGAAGGTGGCAAAATACGGATCCGACCTGATGCTGTGACCATTGGGGAGGTGCGTGGCTTCAGTGGGAGTGGATTAGAAATCACCTATGTTGGGTATCCGGCTGAGTCATGCAATATTGACGTATTCGCCATAAACCTCTATACAGGGAAGACACGTCGATTAACAAGCCATCCCGAATACGTTGACCCAGTTGACATTTCGGCTCATGACGATTGAATGGTGGTCATGGACACTCGGGGGAGCAATCGCCAAATGTTCATGGCAGGTATGAGACAGATACCACCCATCATTGACCTGCTTGTGACACCTACGGCCTCTTCCACTCGCAACAATGGCCAAAGACGCTTCTTTCAACCTTACTTGATTGACAGGTATGGGGACCGAGGTTCATACTTTGGTCAGAGAATAAATGGAGCCGGAAGCGGTATCTCAGGCAGCGGCGCCATCAATGATCCGGAGTGGAACGGTCGAGCTGATCCCAAGTGGTCACCTGGAGGGGATCGCATCGTCTATTTCCAGGATCTAACCCAATCTCCCGCATGTGGTGGCACAAACCCACTCCCATGCTACCCATCTACTGCTCAAGGCGGCCGCAGCCGCCGCCTGATGATTGCTGATCTGGTCAATCGACAACCAAAGCCCTACCCGCCAGTAAAGCCTCTACCGGATGTTATTCCCTGGGCCACACCCTACAATCCTGGCGATGACATTCCAACTGCACCGCGTCTTCCAGCAGGAAATTATACATTGACAGCTATTACTGCTGGATTTGCAGATGTCACCCTCATGGAGGACGAAGCCAGGAGCAGCGTGACCTCAGTGCGAGTTGCCTACCATGACTACTCTGACGATGGGATGCATTTCTTGAATGGATATGAGAATGTGACCTATAGGGAAAGAATTGGTACTCTTCCACGAATTGAATGGTATTCTAATATCACTCAGCACGGAGAGACAAATGGCACAAAGGTAACCAGTCCTGATGGGTTCTTTTTAGCCGTTGATATATTTAATAATATTTTCGAGGCAAATGTAGCACTTACTACAATTCTTAACGGCCAGTCCTATTCTCAACCACAAAATAAGGCTTAGATGTTTATTAGTTAATTTTATCCTATTGAGCAAAAAGTTCTAGATACTCTAGAGCTGATTAATTAGTTAAAATAAAAGAGGATATTGTGGGTAAGTCCCGGGGGCAGGGATGACGCAGTTAAGGTCACAAATATAGCAGCTGCTGCTGTAGGGTCTATTGCTTCGAATGATGATTGAATTGTTCTATCTAACTAAGCTAAAGAGAGCCCCTTTTTGGTGTTGTTGTGAGTAGGTCATGTGATGCCCTTGATCTCGCTTCCTGCCGCCTTCACACTAGGCACCTAGCCGGTGCCTCAGGCCTCGACGACTGTAATCCCTTTGTGATGAATTCAACGTTCCAACAGATATATTGGGTAATAAATTGACAAGAATATTCCGTTTCCTTTATTTTCTTGTATTATATTTTATTCATTATCTTTATAGTAAATAATTACCTATTATAATCTATGTTTAGGGGGTCTGGCCGCGTGTTCGGCCGCGGCCGGAGATGCCTTGCAACGTACCGTCTATCAGCCGCAGTATATGTGACGGCTCCAATTTGCATTTTGCATTTGCTTAGAAGATATCAGCCACATCGCAACCAATAGCAATAGCTATGACATATATGTAGCACACGGCCGACCTGCTATCTGGAGGGCTATTGCCTTTGTAAATGATACACCATTCTATTGTTGTTATGTTTGAGAGATGTATTGTATGTATGTAAACGCACCTCGTTCTGAAAGGATGAGGGTTATGTGACTTAGTAAAAGCTAGATTAGGCTTAGCGTAGATTTACCCCGCTTCTCGAACCAAAACGGTCTGAAAGAAGCAGGGTAATAATGCAACAATCGATGACTATTGTTGAAACGATAAAAGACTGGATTTGATGTGTTGTGCTAGCTATGTTAGCATGCCAAGTCTTTGGCCTAACCGTCGGGTTCAATAATTAAGAGTCTTAGAGGGAAGCTAAAAGCCAAAAAGGGGGCTGATCTATAACTATTGATTAGAGCAGCTTAGAAGCCTTAGAGTTTAAGACCCAATTCGGCTGCGCACGTAGTTTACACGATACCTCGCGTTAAACAATAACCTAGATGTGATCTCAAAGTAAGCTACCCCAAAAATAATTGCCACGCGTCTAGACTTTACTTTTGTGGCCCTCGGGAGGCCGAGCGGCGCAGGCGTTGCCCCGAATGGTGGCCTTTGGTGTCATCCGGGGGTTGCGCTCCAGTTTTTAGCCTCCAGCATGCCCTGCAACACTAGGATCTATCTCGGCGAGCACCAAGGTGCTTTCTCGCTCTCGGTACGCAAACATTCTTCTCGACCAATCTGATTGGCACGTTTTTTCTCCAGTTTAAACCTGACTCGTGCTAGCCTCCCGTTCGTGCAGCATGGGGTTCTGAGCAGGGCGTACTTGATGGCCACAACGGAGCGACAACGGCAACTGCAGAGATCCAGAGTGGAGGGATTATGCTTAATCATAAACGTATCGTCGATCCTTTCTCCCTTTTCCCCCCTTCCCTTTTGATAGATTTAATTCGATGACGCGTTGCACGGCTATATGTATATTGGCCAGGCCCAGTTGGATCAGGTCAATGTTACCCCAATCAGTCACGGGTCATGATCAATAGAACGATTAAGAAAGGCTTGTCCTTGCCCTATGTAAAAATTCTAGTCGGGGAATACCTGTCGAAAATGGTGAATTTGGGGTAGAGACAAGGGTTCCATGTTATCCAACCCCTCAATCGATCCCGGACGAGTCGTTGCCATTCCCTCCATCGTAAATTTTCCCTACGCGCTTCGGGCATTAACCTTGGCGTCACCAACCATTACCAACCTTTGTGAGCCACAAGTGCCTCTTGAAAATCAGTACGTTTAGAATTTATCATCCTGTATTCCAGCCTCATTGAAAAAAAATCCGAACATGGCCCCACTGCACATGGTTCTGGACCACGGCTCGATTCAGACCAAATGTCATCCATCGCCACGAGCTGAATACCAAAACGAAATCGTGCCAGCGGTCTGGGAAGGGCCGATTGCTCCAAGGCGAGGCCGTCTTGGCAGCTGGGAAAATATCACCTCACGGGGAGATCCATTTAAATGCCGCTTTGCCAAGCTGGGGTTGGAGCACAGGAGCTACTGACATACCGGGCCCTCGTGTCGGTCCGACTTGGGTCCATCCCTCCCCCGCAACGGCTCCCCTCTCGTTTAAGCACGGCTCATCAAGGCGTTTACCCTGACTAGCATACCCCGACCAGCATACCCCAGCGCGGCGGCACCCATTGGCCGCGTGACCCTGCGGGACCCTGCCATAGCTTGTTTTATGGTTCTTTTTCCCCAGACCGTTTCCACTACGGTCTCGATTCTCGCTTTCCGGCGAAATGGGTGTCGCCGTGATGTGGGCAAGCAGAGGTGCTCCGAGTTGGGGTCATGGAGAAGCGGAGAAATGGTTAGCTTTTCTCCCCCACATCAACTCCAAGTCTGGGGATCAAGTCCTGTTGGGGAAATGTTCGCGCTGTCGGGACGACAGGGAAGCCGCCAGTTAACGTGACGTGTAAATGGGAGAGGGGGGGAGGGAGGAGGATGTTCAAGGGATATAAGGATGCCAGCCATCAACTGAGACTTGGGATCTTGTCCGCATCTCCTCATCCCCTCCCCTCCCCTCCCTCCTCTCCTGCTCCTCCATCGACAAGACAAGACACAATGGCTGGTGGTGCAATTCCCACTGCCGCGCCCCAGCTAGCGGGCGGCTACCTGACTGGCCGCGCCCTCATCTTCCCCTTGTCCCTCATCATCTCCCTCTTCTTCCTCTGGGGCTTCTCGTACGGTCTGCTGGATGTGCTCAACAAGCACTTCCAGACGGTGCTCGGCATCAGCCGCCTGCAGTCCACCGGCCTGCAGGTCATGTACTTTGGCGGAGGTTACCTGCTCTTCTCCCCCATCGCCGCCGAGGTGCTCAAGCGCCGTGGCTACAAGCAGACCATCCTGATGGGCCTGGTCCTGTACTCGCTGGGTGCCATCCTGTTCTGGCCCGTGGCGCACTCGGCCAGCGGCACCAGCAACACGCGCGCCGTCTTTGGCGGCTTCTGCGTCTGCACCCTCGTCATCGCCTGCGGCCTAGCCACGCTCGAGACGTCGGCCAACTCGTACGCCGTCGTCATCGGCAAGCCCGAGTCGGCTCCCGCGCGCCTGCAATTCTGCCAGTCGTGGAACGGCGTCGCCTCCTTCATCGGCCCGCTCATCGCCTCCGAGTTCTTCTTCAAGGGCGAGAACCAGAACAGCCTCACCAACGTGCAGTTCGTCTACCTCGCCGTCGCCTGCGCAGGTGCCGCCGTCGGCGTCCTCTTCTTCTTCGCCAAGCTGCCCGAGGTTACGGAGGATATTATCGAGGAGGCGGCTGATGGCCAGGCTGCCCAGGGCACCCTCTGGGTCCAGTACAACATGTGGTTTGCCTTCCTGGCCCAGGTGTGCTACGTCGGTGCCCAGGTCACCATTGCCACTTTCTTCATCAACTACGCGCACGAGAACGGTGGCTTCTCTACGAGCAAGTCGAGCAACTTCCTGAGCTACGCCCTCATCATCTTCACTGTTGGTCGATTCGTCGGTACTGGTCTGGCCACCGTCTTCCGAACCAACTTCATCATGGTGATCTACGCGGCCTGCGCCATCGCCCTCACAGCCTACGTCAGCGCTGGCAAGGGTGTGGCTTCTGTCGGTGTTTTGATGACAATCTTTTTCTTCGAGGCCCCCATGTATCCTATTATTTTCACCATGGGTACTCACAACCTTGGTCGCCACACCAGACGTGGCGCTGGTGTGCTTGTCATGGGTGTGTGCGGTGGTGCCATTTTCCCTCCCATCCAAGGCGCCATCGCCGATGAGTATAGCACTCGCATCAGCTACCTCGTACCCATGGTTGGCTTCATCTATGTCCTTGGTTATGTCACCTTCCACTGGGTTAGGGATGGCATGGGCATCTGGAAGGTCAAGGAGTCTGAAACCTCTGTTGATGAGATCACTGAGATCAGCGAGAAGAACAATGTCCTCGTGGAGGAGAATGAGAAGAAGAATTCCAGCGACATGGTTTAGACCAATCGGTGCATTATGAAGACTTAAATGATATCCAAAAATGCCTTTTCTACAGCGTTAACATATTAGGGTCCAAGACATAGACCTCGAATGAAATGATGAATACATTCACAGACGCATATACCGATCTGAAACGTTTGGACTTGAAAAAATTGTGACAATGGATATCGAGTGTAATTATCTAGCCAACCCCCTCATTTCTGCTCCCTTGTCCTCGCAAACCATCTAGAGTTCAACAAAACCCCCCTGTGATGCATCACGCCTATTCCGCAACGGCCAAGACCTTGGCACTCCGCTCTCGGTCACCAGAGCCCTTGCAAAAGTTTGGCCACCTTTACCCGTCTCCCCACACGACTTCTCGGCCTGACTATTAATGTTCAGCGCGATGTGGCCCAACGCATCTTTACCCGTGCCGATCCTGAAAAAAACTTTTATGAACTTCGCAGCATGGATAGTGAACCTTGAGAAAACTGAAACGCGAAAAGCGCGACTATGCTGCTGACAACAAGGACAGCGGCAGAGCTGACTTGAAGCTTGGATGTGTGGGTGGCGCTTGATGCCTTGGAGGCGGTGGTTTTGGGCTTCTAATGTCAAGTTCGTGAGGATTAGTTTTTTTTTCATACACGAAAAGACCTGTGCGGATATTTTCCCCGCGGATCGCGCGGCTTACCTCTTTTACAAGATTGCCAACAAAAATTTCTGCGAGGGCCTCCTGAGCCAAGTCGCTGTGGCCAGCGTCATCAAATGATTCCGTGGCATCCTGACCTGCTAGCTCTAGGATAATATCATCGCCGCCCCTGTTGGCAAATCATGGCCGAATCAGTATTTTCTTCCGGCCAACGCGCAGCTATACAAATATCGGGTCGCTCATGCATCATGTACCCCACGGAGATAAGAAAGTCAAACTTACGGGTGCTCATCGACATAGTCGGTGCAGTTATAAACTTTATCATGGATGACGACATAGACATCTTTTTTGGTGTTGTGCTTGGCCACGTCCTCGTAAGTAAACTCCTTTACTGACATTGTGACTGTTTAAGATAGAATATGCAAGTTGGAGATTGAAAAGACTGATTGGAGCAGAGTAAGAAGTGAGCTCAGGTTGTGAGAGGAAGGTTCGGGGACCTCGAGGATTTGGTGGGGGTTTTCGGTGTCCTGCACCGTATAGATGCCAAGTAATTCCATCCACTTAAAGGAGAAAAAAGGCCGAGGATGGTCTGAGATTATAAATGTGCGAATTGGTGGCGTTGTAAGATTGATCTACGCCAGTCGCATTTGGCAAATCGCAGACCAATGGGCACCAACTTGCTTTTGTTCTTGGTAAGAAGGAAAGGCTAGGAGCAACAGAATATCACTAAAATTGGCAGAAGATCTGCATGAATTTTAATGGGCTGTTTATGGCCCCCAACATCATCACTATACCGTCAAGAGTCGAGTTCTTCGTCGGCGAATACTAAAGAGGCGAAGTAGGCCCCACTTTCGGATCTTTTTTGCCCACGGCCTCAAATCATCCCGGCGCAAATGGTCAGAGTCGGCGATTTTTTTTAACCGCCCATCAGATTTGAATGAACTACAATCATTCTAGTTTGGAAAATGCAATAGGTTGGTGAATCGCAAGTGTGTGCAGAAGGGTGTCTTAACACAGTCATCTTCCTGATTCCCATTGCACAGCCTCCACGGCAAAATGTAAAATGCTTTGCTGACAGCTGAAACGCGACTTCGCGCGACACGTCAAATGCAATCGTTCCGACTATTATTCCGCTATGCAATGTGCTCAGCCGTCAAGAGCCGCAAACCCCGCAGAGGGAGGGATTATCGCCATGTGCCGCACGTCAGCACACGAATTACAACGTTGGCATCTGTCAATTTGTCTGTCTGGATCACTGTAATTTAGGCTTTGTCCAAGCTTTCTAGCGCCTCGATGCGGAATATCGACTAATAATGCCATTCTGATAAGCTTACTGTTCGTCCATGGCTTCTGCACAGTGACGATCCGTCCAATCTCGGTAACAAAACAGGTGCAACACTGCACACTACGTCATAATGCTCCTCCGGCAACGTGCCATCCAGAGGTTGCTGCATGTCTCTCTACCTTCGCCTATAATCATCAGGGCACGTCCCGCTGTGCTGCGGACATCCCCCATCGTTCGGGCCTATCACCATCCTCCGATAGCGACACGTCTAGCAGACTTTCCGGTATCCCGCCCGACATCGCGGCACGGCTTTGAGATTGCCATCATTTGCGCTCTTCCACTCGAGGCTGACGCTGTCGATGCCACATTCGACATCCGCTGGGACGATGATGGCCCGCCATTTGACAAAGCGCCCGGAGACCCTAATGCATATACCACGGGGGCTATTGGACGCCACAATGTCGTTCTCGCGCACATGCCGGGCATGGGCAAAGCCAGCGCCGCCGCTGTGGCCGCGCACTGTCGAGCGAGCTTCCCAAACATCAAGCTTGCCCTCGTGGTCGGTGTTTGCGGCGTGGTTCCATTTGGTCCCACAGGCGAGGAGATTATGCTTGGTGACGTGATTATAAGTGATGGGGTGGTGCAGTATGACTTTGGCCGGCGCCTCGCAGACCGCTTTGTGCGCAAGGACACGTTGGCTGACTCGCTGGGGAGGCCGAATGCTGAGATTCGAGGCGTGCTGGCAAAACTCAGAGGGCTTCGTGGCCGCAAGGTTCTGGGCGGCAAGCTAGCCCACCACCTCGATAACTTGAAACATGAACTACTTCTCGATGCCGAACGTCTAGGAAGGGCAAACGATGGACTCCTCGAGGTAACCGCCCCAAATCCCAGCGGAAAGCAACTGTCCAAGAAAAAGGCGTTAAACGGCAGTCCGGCACCGAAACGCGCAAACAAAGCTGTCCAACCCAATCGTAATCCCAAAGTTCATTTCGGCCTCATTGCGTCTGGTGATACTGTGATCAAATCTGGCAGAGAGCGCGATGCCCTGGCCACGGCAGAAGGTGTCATTGCTTTTGAAATGGAGGGTGCTGGAATTTGGGAAAACCTTCCGTGTATCGTCATTAAGGGCGCGTGCGATTATGCGGACAGTTATAAGAACAAGATCTGGCAACCGTATGCTGCAGCCACCGCAGCGGCCTGCACGAAGGCGTTTTTGAGTTATTGGGTGCCCTCGTTTACTCCAACCTATCCACTGGGAGAATTTAATAAAGCACGAAGTAAGTGCAATCAATGGTCAAGGAAAACTTTGGCAACTGACACCGAGTAGCCCGTGGCATTTATTCCATCCCATACGCCAAGAACCCAGATTTTGTGGAACGGGAGGACATGGCAAACTCCGTCAAAGATGTACTTTTTAATGATAATGACACCGAGAATAACCAACTTTCACTGGTGGGTTTAGGCGGCATTGGCAAGACCCAACTGGCTCTGCATTTGGCGCACTGGGTCAAGGACAATAAACCCGAATATTCAGTCCTCTGGATACCGGCCTTTAGTATGGCCAGTTTTCAAGAGGCATGCATGAAAATTCTGATGGCGTTTGACAAGCCATGCGGTGAAAACGACGACGCAAAAGCCTTGATGCGCGAATACCTCAGCTCAGAAAAAGCCGGCAATTGGTTTCTCATCGTTGACAACGCCGATGACATTGGCGTCGTCGAAGAAATCATAGATTTTCTTCCGAGAAGTGACTTTGGGCGGACTTTGTTTACAACACGATCTCAGGAAGTAGCTGTTACTGCTACGGGAAGCTCCGTCATTAGACTTCCAGAGATGAGTCAAAACGAAGCCATCACGTTTCTAGAAAAATCCTTGATTGACAAATCTCAAATACAAGACCAGGATGTTGTCACAGAACTTCTTACGGAGCTTACTAATCTTCCTCTGGCTATTGCACAGGCAGCAGCCTATGTCAACATGAACCAAGTGTCTATTAAAGAATACCTTCGAATATTCAAAAGCACCGACCAAGACATGATTGAGTTATTGAGCAGCGGGTTCCGCAACAGCATGCACTATTTTAATACGCAAGGGGCAATAGCAACCACTTGGGCTGTGTCTTTCAACCAAATACGCGATAAAAATGCCATCGCAACAAGTCTACTATCATATTTGAGCTGCATCGAATCCAAGGGCATTCCCAAATCCCTCCTCCCAACCCTGGAGACGGAGCAACAGATGGCGCGAACGATTGGTATACTGTGCGGATATGGCTTTATGAGTAAACGAGGTGACGAGGAAATATTTGACATGCACAGCCTAGTCCATTTAGCCACGCGCATATGGACTGAAAACGAAGGTGACTCAGATGAGGCACGACGGGATGTCTTTCAGCATCTCGTGAGTGTGTTTCCTTCGGATGACTGGGTGAACCATGAATTGTGGCGACAATATCTTCCCCACGTACTCAAACTTTTGAGAGCAAGGAGAGAGTGTGGAATTGACTATTTCTACTTGGGGTACTGGGCTTCTCGATGTCTAACCAAGGATGGACGTAACCAAGAAGCGATAGAAGTGTTGCAGCTCATGATGGAAATTCGACAGAGCCAAGAGGACCCGTTTGAGGAAAATAATTCCATGTGGCTAAAATGGCGACATCAACTCGCAGTAGCATACCATGGCAGTTCGCGCTTCGACGAGGCGATAGAAATCCTGGAGCATATGCTGGGGTTGTGGGCAGGAACGGTTCCCGAGAACGACCCTGACCGACTTGCAGCCGAACACACACTGGCACTGTCCTACCAAGGCACTGGGAGACTGAGCGAGGCCATCAAACTGTTGGAAAACGTTGTACAGAGAGACAAAAGCTTATTCCCGGAAGACACCCCGAGTCGGCTGACGTCAGAGACTTCGCTCGCGTTCATGCAAGAGTCGAACGGGCAACTCGAAGAGTCAATCCAAATCCTCGAGCGCGTGCTGGGCATCCAAAACGCCACAATGTCGATGGACAACCCCGATAGATACTGGACACAGCACCAGCTCACGCGAGTGTACCAAAGGAGCGGAAGAATAAAGGACGCGGTGCAATTAATGACTCTTACAGCCGAGCACTACCTCCACAGCATGGAGGAACGAGAAGCTTATTTTATGCAAGAAGTCGGAGTCGGCGAGACCAACATGAATAATCGTAAGAAAGCTCCTTTCCACAATGTTACGCCTCGCCATCGCGTTGACAACATTCCCGCAGCGTATATCAGCGTAGATGCCGCCATCAGCTTTTTCAGGGCTCTCAAGGTCTACCCTAACCCACCAGATCTGATAGATATCTATAAAAAGACTTGTCATGAGGTGAGTTGAACAAAGATCAGAACGGTATTCCCATTTTAACTCACTGTAATGATAAAGGCTATCTGGAACATCATCATGGAGATGATTGCCCAAGACCCGTCGCTTAATGTTCACATCCCAGTTAACTCTCTTGATGATGAGTTAGTAAATGCGTCAAATGAAGGCGTTGGACAGAAAGGATCCACACAAGTTGAAGAGAGTCCCGTGGAAGATATCAGGAAGAATGACAAAATATTGAAGGAGGATATATCGACTAAGAAGGCTCATTAATATTTCTTTAATATTGTAACTCTCTACCCATACTGCATATGCATTTTTATATAGACAAAATCTGGATATACACCCCTGACTAACAGTGCTATAATAGTATTTTGTGATGTAGTATGTGCAAATTCTCCGCTTTCCTCATCACGGTATCGACACTTCACCAGGATTTAAGAAAGGGTACCATCAGCTGCTAAACCGGGATGGTCTCAGAATAGGGCTCGTGTCATATTTCCCTCTTCTCTAGTGAGGGCAAAGCATGCAAAGGTTACAAATCCCAAATTTCTGTCGGCAATGTGCTAAATCTGCGACTTTCGTGCTTACTTTGGAATTCTGTGGTGACAGACATGAACAACCTCCACGAGAACCGTTGCGCTCATTCCAACCCCTTCATAATAGGTAAGGTCATCCTTGGGTATTAAAATTCCAGCCTTTCTGGAATTAGCCTGTACAGCACACTGCACGAACAATTAGTCAAAGGCTGACAACTACGATACGTCTGACCAGGCAGACCTTTGAGCTCTTTGTAGCCCGCACAGCCCACAGAAAAAGAAGTATCGGGTGGTGTAGGTACATAATAACAAGCCTCATGTTGTAGAAAAAATCATTGTAGTTGCTCATGTGATATTTACAAGTTGCTCTTCTCTTATCTAATGCTGCATATATCGCTCCCCCTATGATTCACAAGAAAATGGAGATCTGACGGAGCCGATTGAATAGTGATATTGCTGCAGAATCATTAGCCTTGTAACTTGAAGTGGATGGTGAACCAAACCAGCACTTACAATATCCTTGACACTTGCGTACGTTCCTCCGAAAAGGATGAGGAGACCTAGAGCAAAACAAAACAAGTTGACAAATGCATGAAGTATGTTTTCTTTGGCATACCAATGGCCTTCGCATAGAAGCTTGTACCATATGACAGCCGGAAAGTACAAGACGAACCCGGAAATGAAAAGAGCCGAGCTGAGAGCTAGCAGATCGTTGAAAATGGGAATACCTTCGCCTATGACCCAAGAAATGATTGTGATGCCGGCCAAGACGAGTAGCCAAGTGATCCAGCCCTTCGGAGTATTAATAAAACGAACAATGGAATTCTTGTACATTCGCAGGTGGACGTATCGGGCCGTGACTGTATTGCCGATTGCACCCGAGATAAAGATGATGGGAAGGGCAACACCAAACGCAATCTTGGACAGCAAGGTGCTGAGCGACAATAGAGAAGGGCTCTCAACATCTGCTCCCACAAAGACGTAGATGACCACACCGGTGATTGTATAGACGAAGATTTCGATAATTCCAAGAGTCCAAACTGACTTCATGTAATCCTTTGGGGTGTGCATTTCAGACATGAAGGGGCTCAAAAACATGGCAAAGCAGTAGGCAAACAGCATATTGCAGATGGCCACCATGCCGTCCTTGAAGGTGGCATCTGGATCAGGCCAAGCGGACCAGTTGACAGCAGACAAGCCGCCTGCGGAGTTGGAAGCCTCTATGCCGCTGGCAATGATGGTGATGCCGATAGCCGAGACGACGCTGAACAAATCAATGTAGCCCAAGATGGCAGCCTCAGTGAATGATGGCATGATGGCCAGGACGAAGAGCAGGATTCCTGAAACGACGCTGAACACAAGACCGCAAGTTCCGTAGTCGCTCAGCACATTGAAGGCGATCGTTCCCGTGAGCATAAAAGACGATGTCATGAGGATCAGTTGAAGCACGTAAAGACCACCGAACAGCTCCTCGCCGAACCTTCCCATGAGAAGGCCTCCAATGTCTCCATAATGATTGACGGCCGGATACACGACCGAGACCTTACCCACGACGTACCCAGTGTAGATGGCCAAAAGACCTAGCGCCACGCAGCAAAAAGTCCCCGCGACAACGCCAAGAGTCGCAAATGCTGCGGGCAAACTGAAGGTGCCGAGGCCAATGGCTTCAACAACGAGGATGACAGTCAGTCTCTTCCAACCGAGGCGGCGGAAGCGGGCTTCTCCCTCGACAGTCTTTTGCTTCTCGAAATCGGTAACGGTGCCGACCGCCTGATCGTAGTTTCTCGAGACTTGGGCGATTTGATCTGGGTCGAGCTCGGGCCCACTCTCTGGACCTGATACGGACGGTGACTTGGAATTGGGTTTGCTATTCTTCATATTGAAACCATACGGCCTTGTGGCCGGCGGGGAGTGTAGATGGCGAAGGGGGAAAGGGTGTTGAACCGCTGGGGGATGTTGAACAAACTACATTTTATTGCTTTTTTCTGAGCGCTATTTTATATCATTCTTGACCCGCGCCGAGCAATGCGAGCCTGGAGATTCCCCATGTCGGGGGTGGAGAAGGTTGGTATTGTTGTACGTAAGAATCCGATCATGATGCGAGACAAGTCTCCCCGGCGGCCCAAGTTACCGGGGTCCAGTGCTGAGGCCAGTGGTCGGGCCAGTTGGAATTGTTAATGAATTGTGAATGAATTGCGTCAACGAATTTGGGGCATGTCATTTCTTGGCGTAATTATGCTCGGCTCTTCGGTGTTGTTACGTGTAATCTTTTTGGACGGATTCTTGATGCCGTCGTTGAGCCGCGTCCCGTTTGGGGTGCAGCGTGGTGAGATATGCATATATGACTAATGAAGTTGCACGGAGTCGGCTCACTTCTACAGCATCATGAATTTCCAGTTCCAACACAACAAGTCTTTCATGAACACTGTGACTATGATTGACTGGCCCGGCGACCGAGATGCTCGGAACAGCCGAGGAGAGGGACGCAATCAACGGCGCGCCCTAGGGAGCACAGACATGATTCCCAAGGTGCTCATGATGGCGCTCGAGCCAATCCAGTCGGCTACTCTCGGCGGAATTGAGAGGCTCCAAACGTGGGACCTGCCCGGCGGCGAGAGTGGAGGCAGAGAATTGGGTCCCGCCCCGCCCCCGAAGCTCCCGCCGGCGACCGATATAGGGGCTGAAGTGGGAATTGGCAGGGATCCGTCTCGCCTAGCAACGGGCGACTTTGGGGAATGCCAGTCCCTGGGACTGCGGAGTGTTACGTTTTGCCGGGCCATGACGTCGGAGGAGCTCGCATGATATAGCAGGCCACTTGGACCAATTGGGGGTGAAGTGTGGTCAACATGAGTAAAAGAGACTGGGAGTGGCAAATGCCTGGAGTATAAGCGACACGGCTGTGGAATTTTGTGTATGGGGAACAGATATAGTTACAAGGATGGATGACATATCAGTCTGGGCTATTTGTAGGGAATGAGCTATGGGTAGTAGTTGGTTGACGTGGGATATAATTTCCCTTCTACTAGGGCTTGTGCATATTGGGCTCTATTAACCAACTTGCATCACAAATACATGCTTTCTTGGGGACGTTACTTGGCCAGATCAAGTTTAATTCGCCCTCCAATTGAGTCTCTTGTATTGTGTACTTCATTGCCTGTGCAATCACCATCAATGATAAGAACTTCTCACTCCGCATTATCTGACCAAAAAAACCCCGATGAGACATTGTCAACATCAATTTACTAAAGAAAATGGGTCAGAAGTAGGTGACGAGCCTGAAAATTTATCCAAGTACGCGCGATGTGGGTCGGACACTCCAATCCGCTCACAACCTGTGTGATTTTCCATCATAAACAGGATGCAATGGCCGAAAAACCCCTCTAAATCTTTTGTTTGCACAATATCAGGCTGAAAAATATATTTCTTTAGAGGGTTGTTCTCCATTCCTCACAATGGCAGAGAGAAATCTTCTTGGAGCATCGGCTGCTCTCTCCACGTAAAAGCCGCTCGTATCCGCCCATCGGCGCTTGACGTGGCTTCCACAACTTCACCGTTTCCCCGCACTGGCAGCCAGTCTCGCGTCTGACGCGAATCTCTCAACTTACAGCGAGGCATTGAGCAAGCAAAGCAAAAAAATGCCGCGAGGATTCAGCCGTGCCTGCCAAGGCTGCTGGACCTGCCGGGTGCGCCATCGCAAGTGCGACGAGGTGCGCCCGGAATGCAACGAGTGCACCACGCGGCGCATCCCTTGCCACGGATACAGCTCGACTCCTCCCGAATGGACGAAGGACGACCGGCTCCTCCAATTGGAGCTGCAGAGCATCAAGCGAGCCGTAAAGGAGAATTTTCGCCAGAAAAAGCTGCGCAAGCGTCCCTCGGCGCCCGCGAGAAGCCCACTGCCTGATGCGGCAGATCGGCGCTCGTCGCGTCCATCACCCAAGATGCACAAACGAACGGCGCCGGCAAATCAATTGCCCGCTGCTCCCGCAAAGGACACCTCTTTCAAAGATGCTAAAAACGTCGTTTACTATCTAGACTATGTCTTCCCGCGGCAGTATCCGTACTATGTTGATGACCCGGACCATGGAGGCCGGGGATGGCTTTTGTGGCTTCTCATGAAGAGCGCCCCATTGCGTCACGCGACTCTCACTCTTGCTGCTCTGCATCAGTATATCTCTTCTCCTTCGCAGACAAAAAACCACGAGGAACAGTTGCTCTATCACCATTCCAAAGCGTTGAAAGAGCTGCGGCTGGCACTGTCGCGCCGGCCAGCAGGCGGCTTCGTCGACCACCCAGAAGACTGGGTGGAATTTGTGGCCTGCACCCTGACTCTCATCAGCTTCCAGGTAGACTTGATCCAATTTTTCATTCATTGCCCAACTGATCAGTATCAAGATTTTCCAAGGAGGCTTGAGCAACTGGGACCACCACCTCACAGCACTGAATTCCGTCATTGACGAACTAACCGGGCTGGAACTGGATGCTTCGCCAAATCCATTAGATGACACGGACTTTGAGCTACGTCAGGGCATCAATGCTGCGCAAAGGTTCCTGGTCGCTGAGATGCTTTGGTTTGACATTCTTGCATGCATAGCAACTGGAACTGCACCGTTCATACCCTATCACGAATGGCTCAGTAAGCCTGGTATAGACATGTCAAGCTTGATGGGATGTCAGAATTGGGCCATGAGTGCTATCGGCGATACTGCATTGATAGACTCCCAAGTCGACGAGCTGGCTCCAGAGGCACTTCAGGCTCAAATTGGCGAACTTGAGAAGCGAATACTGCTGGGGCTTGATGTCCTAAATTTTGATGAAAAGGTTCAACTTTTGACTGCCAGTTATTGCGCTCGAAACTGATCCTGATTTCTTTTAGCCTGACTCGAACCAGACCAGCGTTGCCATAACACGTCTTTATGCAACCGCGACCCTTGTACAATTGTGCTGCATCGCCGGCGGCTCCGACACCAGTTCTCGGAAGATCCACGAAGCGGTTTCCAGTACCATAGAGGCTATCAAACGAATCCCGACAGGGGTGACACTTCGCGGCGTCCCATGGCCTTTGTGCATGGCGGGGGCAGCGGCAGAACCAGACCAACAGCCGTTTTTCGCAGATTTGTTCCAGGGCATACTGAGCCAGCCGGGATCCAAATTTGGAAACTGCGACACGGTGTTTCGCATCATTAAACATTGCTGGTATCGCCGGTCTTTAGCGCCAACCGAAATCTGGGGACCGAGGCGCGCCATGATTGACATGAAAATCTGCGCTCTCTTGATCTGACCACCGTAAGAACTCAACAAATTAGCCATCCTTAGCGTGATTTAAACGCCACTTTAACGTACACATCTTCCCTATGCAGTTAGTAATCGGGAATAATCATCGCCAAGGAATATCCCGAAAGGAAGCAAGGTCATACTTGGAGAGGATGATTGGTCAGTCATCAAAAACGCCACGCCAGGCGAGGTACGCTAAGGACGGCCAATTCGTTGAGTTCTTACGGTAATTCCTTCGCGGATATCGGAGCAGGTTGGAATTTGGCGCTATTTTACCCAATCGATCCCCAAATTTTCAAGTCGCCTCGAAAATAGGGCAACGCTTATTTCTCATCTCAGTTCCCATTTCTCCATCAAATGCACCATCAAACGGTACCAAGCCCAATATCTTGTATCCAATTCATCTTCACCTTCTTCCTCTACTATACCCCAACACATTTTTGTTCTGACCCTATTCATCTCGCAGGGCTTGCGAAATTGCCTTCAATCCAGCCTCCAACTCGTCCTTTGTTGGCCACCCAAATCCGATTCTGAAAAACGAGTCAGGCATCTCGAACCAATGACCGGGCCCCACGTAGGTCTGGTGCTTTTTGAGCAACCGCTCATAGAAGGCCTCAAAGCCTCCTGCAGGCTCATTCTTCATATGGGGGAAACAGACCACCCCGCCCGATGGCTTGATCCACTCCAATAGAGGTTCCTTCTCAATCCAGCTGCTCACAATGTCAAGTCGAGCCTCCATGTCCTTGCTGGTTGAAGCCAGGAAAGCGTCCTTTCGAGACAAGACCTGCGCCGCAACCCATTCATCAATGACGCTTCCGCTGATGCAAATCTGCTCCTTGGCTGCAAGGAAAGTCTCCTGGAGTTTTTTGTTCTGGGTAATCACCCAGCCAAGGCGGATGCCAGGCACTCCATAGGATTTGGAGAGAGAGCTGACGCTGAGCACATGGTCGCCAAGAGAGGCGGCAACGGGTAGCTTGGATCCATAATCAACGTCTCGATAGGTCTCATCGACCAGAAGCAAGCAGTTATTCTGCTTGGTGATGGCAACAAGCTTGTCGAGCGTGTCCTTGGACATGACAGTGCCCGTGGGGTTGTGAGGGCAGGTGACTGAAACGATCTTGGTATTGGGTTTGATGGCTGCCTCGATGAAGGAGATGTCAGGCTGAAAGCCAGCTTCTAATTTGAGGTCAACAAAGCTCATCTCACAGCCGATAACCTTGGGAGTTTCCAGGTTGGTGGCATAGTTTGGCCTAACGACAACCAGATGGTCTTTAGCCGTTAGCTGTGAGGTGGATATGATGAAAAGGGCGCCGGCCGCTCCTGGAGTAATGAGAACATCATCCTTGTCAAGGCCAGCATCATTCGCAATCAAAGTTCTCAATTCCGAGCTTCCCCGGTGCTCGTTGTACAAAAGCGTGAGGTTCGGAATCTGCAAACCCAGAGATTGGAGGTTCTGGTCCGCGATGGAGCTTTCCGAGAGGTTGTGCTTGATCTTTTCGTACCCATACTCCTCGGGTGACTCAATCTCGATGGGCATACGTGCGTACTTCATGTTGGTGGGGTGTGATGTTTCACGGTTCTGGTGTGCTGGGTTTAAAACAAAGAGTCCAAAAGCGATGATGTTGCCAATCACTACAGAATTTGTGCCAGAACATTGTGTGCGCCATTAGGTCTTTATAGAAAATTGCCAGAGTGCAACATACAAGCATCAATTTTTCTCCAAACCATTTTGCACGTTATTTCTAAGCACTCTTCCTTGTGAATATGGGCCAAATCACACAATGAACCGTCTCGAAAACACATGCACCTGTTCGTATGCATCTCCCACCACCAATCATGACGGGCAAATGGCCAGGATGCTCCACATCTTCGGCTCTACGTTCCTCCCCAAGTAATCGGCTCCACATTCCCTCCCTGATCACTCCCACGATTCAATACTTGACGACGACGTTGTACGTGAGAACAGGCATTACTACGTTTATGCAAATAGTGACAGGATTATTTGTGAATGACAACCCAAGGATGTATAATGCAGCCAAGCCACGGGCGCGCTTAGCCCAACAAGGGTAACATCCACGGCTAAATTCCCACATGAATCCCCCCTTCACATGAATATCATTATTACACTACTCCAAAGCATCTATTTGATGAAATTTATCAGCATCTTGTCACAATTTTGTGACGTGAATTTCGCCTGAGACCATGCACCTGACCACAAAAAAGCTGGTTCCGGTAAAGGAAACTCGAGCCACATTTTGTCTTGGGATGGCAGGTCGTGGCGCGTTTACCCTAAACATGCGTTGTTCAGCTGGCGAAGGGCCACGTTCGATAAATATCTGAGTGACCGCCTGCAGGTCTGCATCTTTTAGTAATTCGAGGCATGCCTTTTTTGTAATTTTGATTTTTTCCTTCTTTCAACATCTTTTTTAATCAAAGGTTGGCCTTCGTAGTTGAAACTGAAGTTCGCTCTGCTGTTAAGATGACGGCGACCACCCACACCGACACTCCCAGCAACTCAGCCAACGTCTGGTTTACAAATGGATCTATTCTTGCAAAGGGCGAAACTGGCCTTCATGGAAAACCAACATTTGCAGATAGCATGCTTGTCGAGAATGGCATCATCACAGCGATTGGAAAAGAGGACGAGATCAGTTCCAAGGTTGGTCAGGCCCAGAAGGTCGATTTGAACGGGAGGACCGTGCTCCCTGGCTTTGTTGATGGCCACATGCACCTCCTGCTCCTGGGACAGGCACTCCGAAAAGTTGATCTCGAGCCTTGCAAAAGCCTGGAAGACATTAAAAACCTCATCAAGTCTTATGCTGATGCTAACCCCAATGTCCCTCGCATTCTATGCAAAAATTGGGACCATACAATGACCCCTGATGAGGTATTGGCCACGATGCTGGATGACATTGACCCACGCCCCATCTTTATCGAGGACAGACACCTGCACGCAACATGGTGCAACACGGCTGCGTTGATTGAGCTTGACGCCCAAAACTTGCCAAACCCTGCCGGAGGCACCATTTCGCGCGATGCAGACGGCAAGCCGACAGGAGTTCTTGCTGAAGGTGCCAACATGGGCATCATCTGGCCGCATCTGGGCTCGGTTGCTTCCATGGAAGATCGAATCGAATGCATGACTGCAGCTGTGGATGTGTATAACGCATCTGGCTTCACAGGCCTCGTTGAGATGGCCATGGACGAGCCTGCGTGGGAAGCTCTTGTGAAGCTGCGAAGAGAGAGACCGACTCTCCCCATGCGCATTGCTGCTTACTGGCTCATCAAACCGTCCGACACGATAGAATCCCGCAGGAAGCAGGTGAGGCGGGCGGCCGAGCTCAACGCCCAGTTCAATGCCACAACCTCACCGGACCTGCGCATTGTGGGCATCAAAATCATGTGCGATGGCGTCATCGACGCGTGCACTGCGTACCTGTCGGAGCCGTACGCTCCAACGCCTGGGCTACCACCGCCGATCTGGACGCAGGAGGACCTTGAGCCGATCGTGCAGGAGGCTGACGGAGCTGGACTCCAAATTGCACTGCACGCGATTGGAGACGCGGCCATCAAGATGGCCGTTGACGTGCTTGAGAAGCATGCCACGCCGGGCAGACGACACCGAATCGAGCATCTCGAACTGGCCATGCCCGAGGATGCAAAGAGGCTTGGGGAGCTGGGCTTGACGGCATCCGTGCAGCCTGTGCACTCGGATCCAGCTGTCCTCAGGGAATGGCCCCGGCTTCTGGGAGAGGAGCGATGCGGGCGAGCTTTCGCGTACCGCGACTTTGCTGATGCTGGCGCGCTGATGGCGCTGGGAAGTGATAGCCCGACTGCTTCGTGGGACCCGTTCAAGAACTTTTACGTTGCGACGACGAGGCGATCGATCAAGGAGCTCGCTTGCGAGGAGACGGTCAATGAGCACTTCCGGCTGGGTGTTTGCGAGGCGGTCGTCGGGGCGACTGCGGGCGCGGCAGCCAGCGTCTTTTTAGAGGATAGAGTTGGTACACTGGAGGTTGGAAAGCTGGCTGATTTCGTCGTGGTTGATATGGAATGGGAGGCGTCCAGGCTATTAGAGGCAAAGATAAGAGAGACATGGTTCGAGGGAAGACAGGTATGGAGTTTAGGTCAGTAGAGGTCTAGATTTGGAATTATTTATGTATTCGCGACTATAATTGGATACGATTTCTCACACGTAGCGCTTTATTTCCAGTTCTCCTTGATCACATCAATGATGACCCCGTGGTCCTCCTCCTGCTTCAGGCCGCTGACAATGACAGTCGCCACGACTCCCTCGACGCCCTTGACGTGGATGGGCACTCCGCCGCCGTGGATCGCATAGTCGCCCCGCTTCTCGGGGCCGATGGCGAAGATGGAGTAGAACTTGTCCTCGTCGGCGTCAAACATGCAGTGCAGGTACCACGAGCTGCGGCCGAACCGGACCACGGCGTTCCTCTTCCGCCGGACCCAGCTCTCGTTCTCCGGAACGGTGCCCGGGCCCGTCGTCACGCGGAAGACCTCGTGCGAGTGCGCGAGAGCAATGGAAATGATGGCCGGCTGCTCCTTGGCGTGGGGGAGGAGACGCGCGTGGAGCAGGTTGCCCAGGACAAAGGCGTCCTCGCTCGTAAAGGAGTCAAAGGTGAAGGTGTCTCCGTCTTCCTTGAGCTCCTTGATCTGTTTTCGACTGTGGTCAGACAACCCGGCTATATGTCGATGGTGGTGAAAGGCTTACATCCGATGACGGATAGGGAATGGGCACGGCCTCCCCAGGGCTCTGGATAACCTCCTGAAGCTTGGTCAGGGAAGCAACCGCCGACATTTGGCGTGAAACAACTTTTTGGCTCATTTTGAATTGATTCTGGAGACGCGTTGCAGGCCTGGCGCTCAGCCATGGGCGTCGCGACGCCTTTTATCTCTCGCCATCAACTGGAGGGATCTCTACACCACCCGATTTCTAAGCACCCTTGACCGAAGGGCATGGTTCCCCAAGACGGGGAGCATCTCACGAGGCGAGCCGCGAGCCCTTCCAATAGGATGCTGGCCCGGGCATCTGACAGGGCCGTAAGTAGGGTGCATCCTGAGCGAGAGTGCAGATGCCCGGCGTTTAGCCGACGTGGTTCCGCGTATTTCCCCGCGACTCCGCGATGGAGGTGTTCACCATGGCTGGCTTCCCACCTCAACCCCGGCTTTTTAGCCGGATGCGGCAAGACCCAATCGGTTAGCACGCCGAAGTTGCCGACATGTGGAGTTTGCTGGGTGACAGGTGAGAAATTAAGCTATACCAGTAGGAGGATCTCTCTATTTTGGCTATTTTAACCGCTGTTTTTTGTCTTCGGGGTTCATCCAAAGTCTTGGCATTCTGCCGAGGGCAGGCGGCGAATAGGAACCATGTTGTCGGCACCTGTTCATAAATGAGAGTGCACGTCACTCGAAAATAGTTGGCGAGAACTATCAATTTATTGAGTGATGTTCAGATTCTACACAGACACCAATGCCATTGTGGCTGAGTGACAAGGTAAAGAATTGATGCGACATTCTTGTCTCCTTGGATTACAGAAATAATGAGATGATTCTGCGGAGGCTCGCAAGTGCACCACCCATTTAATACTGTGCATGTTCGATGAGATGGAACTATATCTATATTGGATTATTCATTATTCTCTCGCGACTCTTTGCCAATTTTATAACGAATTTCATCGTCTGAAGAGGGAAAATCTTTTTGCCAGTTTCCCCACTGAGGGTGCTACTCCCCAGGCCTCGGTTCTTTGCCCCATGCCAACCCCGCGTTTTTTCCCCGGATCGTATCTTTTGGGTTGATCCCTCTTCTTACGCCTATGTTTCTTGACTTCCAATTAGAGCCCTGGATGTTATGACGGGCTAGGGTCGGGAAGAGGTCCGGTAACTGGGCGGGTGGTGCAAGCGACCGGCAAAAGAATTATCAGGAAACTGGGTGGAAGTGTATAAAAACCAGCCTCGCATGGCATCCTTGAGTTTCTTGTGCAAGGGTATTGTGAATCTTCACTCGGGACATGATGTTGCTTCGCGTATTGACTCTGTCGTTTTTGAGCTTGGTTGCACTCTCAGCTCCGACTGATCCGGTGCAGCCTCGCTCAAATAAAACGCCGCATGTCAAGGTGAAGAACGGTACCTATGAAGGCGTTCACTCTGATGGCTATGACCAAGACTTTTTTCTTGGTATCCCGTATGCGTTGCCACCCACTGGAGACCTGAGGTTTCGGAACCCTCGGTCGCTAAATGAGTCGTGGGCGGGCTCGCGCAAGGTCCACCAGTTATCGCCTGAATGTGTCGGCTATGGTGTAGGTTCTCGGGAGTCTCATATAGTTTTGAGCTAACAATGGAACTAGGCAGCACAATTCGGTTACGAAGTCAGCGAGGTAAGCCATCTTATCAGGATCAACCGCGTCGTACACTAATCGAATGGAAAAGGATTGCTTGTATCTGAACGTTGTTCGACCATCGGGATACGAGAATCAGAAACTGCCCGTGGCCATATGGATCCACGGCGGGGGCTTCACCCAGGGCGGCGGATCAGACTTGCGGTACAACCTATCCTTCATTGTGGATCGCTCGGTTGAAATCGGTCACCCGATCATTGGTGTGAGCATCAATTACCGGCTAAGTGCCTGGGGTTTTCTCAACTCGAAAGAATTCTTCGCCAGCGGTGAGTCCAATATGGGATTTCGAGACCAAAGACTCTCCCTGCATTGGGTGCAAGAGAACATTGCTGCTTTTGGCGGAGATCCAGACAAGGTTACCATTTGGGGCCAGAGTGCAGGTGGTGGGTCTGTCGGGGCTCAGATTCTTGCTTACAACGGCCGCGATGATGGTCTCTTCCGCAGTGCCATTATGGAGAGCGGTGGTCCTGTCGCGCTGAGCAGTCAGTCTAATCTTGCGGATGACCTGTACACCTCACTCATCCAACAAGTGGGATGCGATAAGGCCTCAGATGCACTCGACTGCCTCAGGGCTTTGCCTTATGAATCTCTTAATGCCGTCATAAATACGACTGCGCTATCCGGATCATGGGGCCCAAAGATTGATGGAGACTTCATTGTGCGCCACTCTTCTCAACAGCTCTCGGATGGAAGTTTTGTCAAGGTACCCATAATAATTGGGGATAATACCGACGAAGGCACATCGTTCGCATCAAAGGGAATCAATACTACAGAGGAGTTTCGGCAAAATCTGGAGGCTTCTGTGGAGGCCACCTTTGCCCAAAAGATCCTTGATTCCTATCCCAAAAAGTCCAGCGAGGCCATATTGCCTAATTTGGCCCTTGACTGGGTTCCTCCCGCAGCTTACGGGGCTCAGTATCGACGTGTGGCTACTTACTATGGTGATCGGACCATGATTGCTCCTCGTCGATTAGCTGCCGAAACCTGGGCCAGCCACGATATTCCAACCTACTCATACCGATTTAACGCCATTCCTTCCTGGGCTACGTACCTCGACGGCGCTGCGCACTTTGTGGAGGTAGCTTTCGCCATGATCAACCTCGAGGGTGTTGGCTATCTCCCAGTGAGAACCCCTCCGTTCCAGGGACTCCCAGAGTCTTACAAAGATCTCGCAAGGCTGGTGTCTGGTGATTGGGTTAAGTTTGTTGCTACTGGTGACCCAAATGGATGGAAGGGGCGAGAGAAATCGATGTTGAGCTTGGGAAGTGCGGTTCCGGCTTGGCCAAAATATAAGACTGGGAGTAGCGCGAAAAACTTCCTGTACAATGGGAACGTGACAAGCTCTGTAGAATTGGACAACTACAGAGCAAAGGGTATCCAGTTGATCAATGATGCGAGTCTTGATCAATACGATCGATGAGATCGCCAAATAGGTTAAATGGGCCAGACATTTGCTTTAGAATGAAGTAGTATTAAAAAATATCCTCTTACCATCCCTTTGCCTTGGCGTAGTATTGGTGATTTGGTCATCTAAAATACCGCAGCTGGTTGGCTGGGTGCTGAGGCGGCGGGGTGGCCACACCAAACAAGCTAAAGCTGCAAGGCCAAAGTGGCTCAAAACCTAGCTGTGTTCACCATTTGTAGCAGACTCTTGACTGAGAAGCGAATAGCCGTCCCATATAAACAAGTGATTACGTACAAGGGTTAATCTTGCGACATTCTAATGGAGGAGACATCGTTTTGCGAGGCCTGCGGCGGCATAACTCCGCAAGCCTTGAACCAGCCTGATGGATACAGTCACCTCCAGAACGCGTTGGATATTTTGTCATCAGCCAAGACATGCATCATGTGCGCTCTGATACGCAAAGGAATGGAGCAAGATATAAAGGCGACGAGGACCGATGAGATGCTGCGCAAGAACATGGGGGCAGAGCCAATTACTCTGTACGGCATTGGCGAGGGGCTCGAATCTGATGACGAGAATTCATCTTGCGCAGGGAAACATGACTCGCCCCAATTATTTGGTGTCCAGGTACACATCCCAGACAGAGAATTTGGGTTCGACTTGGTAACCTTGAGTCTCTTCACTGACGCCGGTATGATGCGCGTGTTTTCTTCTGGGATCAAAAGGCTAATAAGATTAACGCAGAGAGTATTTCACGTACAAATGGGAATGTTATTGGTCGGCGGCTATTTGAAGACCCAGGTTGCCCTGAAGCTATGAGTCTTGTGAGACAGTGGTATGAGAGTTGTATTTCCAATCATCCCGATTGCAACGAAACGTATTCGGGACCCGGCGGTGCTTCTCAGACAGCTTCAGCTCCAGAGCTGCCCACTAGAATTCTTGACCTTGGGCCTAGAGGCAATCACGGGGAGTTACGATTATTCATTTCCAATGGGGAGAAAGCCCGCTACGCAGCGCTTAGCCACTGCTGGGGTAAACACAGGTTTCTCACCACGACGACTCATAATTTGGGTCAACATTGTCAGATTATCAAGTCTTCAGACCTGCCTAAGACGTTCAAGCATGCCATTCTTGTTGCCAGATCCCTTGATTTGCGTTACCTATGGATTGACAGCCTCTGTATTGTTCAGGATGACCCAAATGACTGGCGCAGGGAATCAGTGCAGATGGGCCGTGTCTACAAGGATGCTGCCATTACCATAGCGGCCACTGCGGCGAGGGATGGGACTGAAGGATGTTTTGTTCCAAGGCCGTCTCCCCACCCAGTGGTGCGTTTACCGCCCTCTCAAGTGGGTAGTGGATCTGATGCTATCTACGCGACTTTGTTCCCGGATATGGAAGATTGTAGTTTGAGCGAATCTGCGCTTGGGAGTCGAGCCTGGATCACTCAAGAGTGGATGTTATCCCCTCGGACAATTCACTACACCAAAGCCAGGATGACGTGGGCATGTCGTACCACGCTTCAAAGCGAGGATGGATATCAAGAAGTTACAATGGACGAGCAGAGACTTTTCGACAGTGCTAGGAAGTACCGAGAGAGTAAGAACCAAGGAACAGAAGACAATGAAGCTATGATTGGTTTCTTGGGTGACTGGTGCGACTTGGTTTCCACCTACACGTCACGTCGGTTGACTTATGAAACGGATAAACCAATTGCGATTCTGGGACTTGCCACTGAGATTGGCAGCGGTGTGGGTGAGAAATACACGGCCGGAATCTTTCAGGGTGGCCTCGGCGTTGGCTCCCCACAGAACCAATCCGCGGTCAACGCCATAGTAATCCAGTTGCTCTGGTTTGCCAAGCACACTCTCACTCGCCCTTTGAGCCTCCAAAATCAGCCTTCTTGGTCCTGGACCTCAACTATTGGCGGGGTAGCCTTCTTCTCGCTGGCGCAGACGGCACAGCCTGTCCTCAATGACCTCCAAGTCTGTGAAGTCCAGTCCCCAGCACCCGGGCAACCGCATGTCTTCTTGCGTCTTACCACTCGGATAAAGCGGTGGGAGGAGACCAACTCGTGGCCAATGGGCAGCCCTGGACCAGGAAGGATTGGACACTTCTATACAACCGACTTTTACTCCAGGACCAGTGCATCCATGGGCGGTGTTCCTGCGCAAAAGTCGTTTTATTACCTTGGACCAGACGGTAAGCCTGCTGGCTGGGTTGCCTTCGATCTTGGCGACTGGCCTGCGCACGACAAGGAGTTATTCATGGCTCCTTTCTCGGCCCATATGATGGACGGCGAGATAGATGGATTTAACGTCATGTTTTTGGTCGAAGCAGAACCGATCAATAAACAATATAGGGAGAGGAAATTTCAGAGGATCGGTTTTGGGGAAATAATCGGCCGAGGGTGGTTTAATGATTGCAAACTTGAAGCCATTGTACTGCAGTAAGCCGTATTGGATTCCCATGGCCTACAAAATTCTTTGTTCCAATTCTGTGTTAAAATATGATACCTATTCGTTTCATTCAAAAGAACGTAGTTGTTTCGTGAGTAAAATGCAAAGCTGAGGGAGGGAGCAGGCAGTTGTCGTGTCCCTTCATATTTCCTATGAATCAGCCATGTCCCCAAGAACAACTGTGTTCGTCATCACAATGGAGAACTCGGCCTGGGAGTACGTTTTGATAGAAATACGAAAGAAGGAGTGAAAAATTGAACTGGGGCTGCAGTCGGGTTCCAATGCATTACAGATAGGTTTGGTGATGATATCTCCAAAATGGTCTTACGCCATTTTCGATTATAGTGAGTGAAATATATCGGCTGGAGGACATTTCGCCACGAGACAATATATATCTTTTGATTCGCTCGCCCCGCATCGAAATCCGATGCTACAGTGGTTGTTAACATCCACACGTCTTCCGTAGTATAGTGGTCAGTATGCAAGCTTGTCACGCTTGAGACCCGGGTTCAATTCCCGGCGGGAGAGACTCCAGCCCCAGGTTCACACCTGGATCTTCTTTTTTTGCCATTCATATAGGCGTAAAAGCATATTCATGTATGGGATCGGTGAAATTTAGGCAGGAAGTTGATCATGGTTGCTAGGACCCTCCACCTCAAAGACTTGACAGTCCATCTGCGTGCGCAGCGTGGGTACGAGGTCCTATCACCGTCGATGGATCATGGGATGAACCTTTCCAAGGACCAATCCTGAACTTGTTTTTCATCACTAACCCAACACCATGTAGCAAGGCATTCAATTAGAATGTCGGAGAGAATTAATCAGTTTACGGGCTTGCCAGTATGATATCCGGTATCTGGCCGCTGGGAACCTCCAGGTTAGCCGATGAGCCTGGAACGAGATTGGGGAAAGCTGGCTCGTGCTTAGGCATGTTTGTGGGTTGTGGGGTACAAAATATGGAGCTCTCTTGATGCTCATGCACTAGAACACTGCGCCTGGACGATTGCGCCCAGACGGTTTATAAATCGGACCATAGTTAAATTAGAATATATCACACAGGGTGTCATTTAGAATCTTATGATTACACGATTGGAAAACCCCATTCCAACGGTATTCGGAGATGTGTTTACCTTTAGCTACAAATCAAGGTGTGGGCCCAACCAGGTGATCTATGAATCAGTATGGCGGTAGCTGGTGAGTGTTAATGGCCACGGAGATCATGCTATTAGCGCAGATGTCTTATGGTATAAATTATTAGCCTTTAGGAATATTAAGAGAATTGATATTGAAAAGTAGCGGCCGTTTCCCATATGGCCGCAGTTTACGTAATAATAATAGTATTGCAGGATTGGCACTCCCAATTCAAGCCGCTCAAGCCGCTCAAGTCACCTAATCAAAATATTCAACAATCGCGTGAAGACCGATGGTAAATGGGATAGTTATCTTTGTATGAGACAAGTTGGTCAGCATTTGCCAAAAAGGTTGACGTTGAGAAGAAGTTTCACGCTGATGATTGCGCAATCGTTCTTGAGAGTTGAATTGCTTCTTGCGCTGGAGACAGAAACAATAGGGCCAACGTTCTCGATTTCTGGCGACGTGATATCTTTGATTGCCATCTTTTGCACCTGATGTGGTGACGATCGAACTTTTAGCCAGGCAATAACGATGCTTCGATCCATGCGTTGAAGAGAGATTGTGTGGAGCAGCTCTTAAATGGCTGATTCGTGCTATATCATGGCTACTACAATAAATAATGAACAGATGGCTTGGGAATAATTCACGCGCGGAATTTCATAGCTCATGGCAGAACTATCGTGTTTAAGGCTGAACGCTGTCTCTTCATGATGACCTAGCTATTGCTGCTTACCTGATAGGAGAGCCTTCATTCCTGAAGGCCGGGTCGATTTTCATTTCTCAAGCTTTTTTTTTTATAACAAGATTGCACAAAAATACGCAATGGTAGCCTCTAAAGGGGCCGACAGAGGTTTAAACACTTCCCATGGAGCTTGATACTAACTCCCAAAGATTCCAACAAGGCGGCGGGTGCTCGAATATCAGACATGTACATGCCAGTTGACGATCCATTGAATAATTTCATGCTACTTAAATTACTGAACTGTCAGGAAACCAGCAGTAAAATATTATCCAGGAGTCAAAAAAACTCTTGACGCAACTGCGTGCCAAGGGGCCACATTTATAATATACGGCTCCGGCCCGATCGGGACGGATGTCGCCGTCTTGGAATGTGGCCAGCATTTTTGTGTCTCAAACCTCCTATTTCGGCACATTAAGAACTACGTGAGACCTGGATAGGAAGCTTGGCGCTCCTCACTTCACCAACTGTGGAGATATGTGGCAACTTGTACACAATCCGATACTTCTTAAATTTGTTTCCCAACACAAGGAATACACAAACTGCATTCAACATTCTTTGTGGACGTATGGTATTTCGTATTTTCTTTTCGAAGAACAGGAATTCGTCAAAAAATCCTCCACAATAAAGCGGCGCTATCACGGCCTGAACGAGCATATAAGCTCACCGAGGCACACTTTTCCAAAGATGTCCTCTTTGAATCCTAGATCTCCTTGTTCAACGTGAGTAGACCGAAATGTGCTCGACAACCCTCCCAAAATAGTTTGCTGAAATCACAAAAGCCCTTGCTAGCACTCGAGCCTTTTTGATGACTCATATTTGTTCGTCTTGATTTTACTATCAAAACACTTACTGTACATCGATCAACATGCCGGTTCTCAAGCTAAACGAGAGTATTTTTGGTTGCCCAAAACTTGCTCTTTGCTTTGATGGTACCAGCAACAATTTTATCGGAACTAATGCGGACACTAATGTTGTGAAACTTTTGAAGAAACTGGATAGAAACCAGCCGAACCAATACCATTACTATCAGCGTCAGTACACTATATCTCTATCGGACCACATATATTAACCTTCTACTGGTGGGTCATAATAGGCTTTTTTGTTTCTCCTCGCTTCTCTATTTGGCTCAAAAGATAATACCGCGCTCATCCTTCCTCGTGTTCCTCGCTGTGTCCTTCATCACCTCTCTTCTTTCATTAAATCCCTCCTGATTGGCTACAGACACGGTGGTAAAGGTGTAGAAAAGTAACAGTGTTGGTAAATTTGGCCATAAGTGTACTTGATCAAATGAGAACGCCATATTTTGATCCTACTACTTGCAAGTCTTCAAAATATGGCTCGCTTGGCCAAGGAGAGAATGCGGCAGAAAGCTAAGCATGTCACAATCCAGGCACATCATCACAATTGATTTGTTTTGTAGTATTATGGTTCAAAATACACGACGAAGAGAGCTAACTGTGTTGGCACGGTTTCCACCAGAATGCACAGTATACACAGTCACGCCCGATCACAATTGAGAACAGAAGGCCGATTGTCCACACTTCGCATTCTCCCTTGGTCCTTGGTCTTTGGTTTGGTGTGTGTGAATCCCAGCGCCCATTTTGTAGGATTTTACAACCATGCAGCTTTGAGACTTGCAGAACACCTGGTGGGGAGCGGCTCGACGGCGACAACGAGATAGAGCTGACTTGGTTGAAATCGCCGGGGCCTGGGGATCGATATGGCTTCTGAGTGCAGGGCGGTCGGGATTGTTACTTATGCTTTTCCGCCAGGCCAGAACCACCCAAAATTACAGAAGACGACTTTTCCTTGCAATCTATTTTTATCATGGGCTTAATAGTCGCCTGTTGGCTTGATACCTGTGAGGCTCGACACTTTGAAGGGTGCTGTTGGAATGGAAAGGGGCATTGCAAAGCATCGTGGGATCAGGACGCTCTTTGCTCATGCAATGGAGGCAAGCATCTTTCCAAGCCCTTATTGAACAGAGATTTTTCCAGGCTAACGGAAATTTGGGGATAACATCCTTTTGATGTCGGGAAATGTCTTGGGCATCTTGTATAGTTAAACGAGGTTGCTATGTACAGGATGCATTATTGCCACGTAGACTCTATAAGACCCTCAGCTGGCACCGCCTAGAGACCCATGTGTTCATATGGCTGGCTATAAATGATTTTAACCTCTTTTTATAATCCTCAATCAGATGCCTGGTTAAGCCCCGTGAAAGCTACCTTTGGCAATGCCTTCCTTTTCGATTGTTTGTTCTGCCCGTCGCTCACGTTCGCGTCGAAGACTTTAATCTCAGGAGCCCTTGTGCCGGAAGACGTCGATGTGGGGAGAATAAAGGATGGAAGTGGGGGGTTCCAGTATGGATCGTCTGGAGATCCCGTGCCGGATTTGGCCACAAAAGTGGCCAGCTTTTCAACAATATCTTGGCATCCTATTCTCTTTTCTCTTTCATTTTCAAGCATTTCATCTTTTATAATATCCAAAAACTCAGTAACGAAATTGCCCTTCTGACCAATTTGGACCCGTGGGTAGAGATCTTCCAGCCACTGAAGGAACAGCCCGAATTAGTCGCTGTAATTCCGAACCTTGAAAGGATGAAGCAAAGTCTTGCCACGCTCACTTCTTTGCTTGAATGCGGCAACTCTACCAAAGAAAAACCGGAGGGAAGATGACTTACTTGTTTTGTTTCATTCTTCAGATACGTCTTTACTTTGTTATCTGGAAAATATTCGGCTTTAAAAAAAGCGTCCGACTTGAATTTCTCTGCTCCCTTTTTGTGATCATAGTCTCTCTCCTCCTTTCTTAACTTATCAAATACATCGACACTGTCAACCCCGAGAACTGCCCAGGTGATGAATTGAGAAAAAACACACCCAAGCGACCAGATATCGGACTTTCTGGAAAAGTATTCTCCAGGAACAACCAATTCTGGAGCCTGGTAGGTAGGAGCAGGGGTCGGGCGTTGCCGGTCATAGGCTTTTCTCGTTCGCGAGCCCAGCGTGTGAAACTCGGTGAGTCCAAAGTCCGCAATCTTCAAAACCCCAAGCCCGTAAGGGCTCTCTGCCTCCAGCTGACTGAAGTGCAGAATATTTTCGGGCTTGATGTCTCCGTGAATCCCGTAATACTCTTCATCATCCTCCTTCTTGCAATCCCCCGGCTTGGTCCTCTTCAAAGCTTGCAACCGAACATCGTGAATGTTTCGGAGAGCCGCGGCGAGCCCGTGGCACTGTTCTGCAATCCATTTCAAGAACAGGCTTGGCGCGACTTTCCTACCTCGAAGCATGGCAGGGGGTTGCTTTGACCATAGCTTTTCTAGGCTCCCACCATCTGCCCAAGGAAACAAGAATGAGTATTCGTGATCCACTTCTTCGTTCTCGGACTTGAAGGTAGCACATAGTTCTAGCAGGTGCTTCTCTGGCTTCATTTTCATAAAGACGTGGAGCTCTGATCTAAACTCCTTTGCTGCCAATACCGGGTTGTTCTCATGAAGTGTCTTAAGAGCGAAGCTCTTGTGTTTGTGCTTATTAAAATAATCTGTATTAGTTCTGTACTGGCTTCGCGGATGAATAATCTACTTACAAATGTGTGATGCGCTGGGTGGATTTCTACACGTCGTACTTGGCTGAATCCACTTTCTCTTTCTCGGCTGGCAAATTCTGTCCAAGGCATTATGGTGTCGCGATGAAGTTGATACTCTTTAACCTCATTATCAGAGTCGCGAGCGATAAAAGGTACTAGGAGCTCCCATTGGCGCTGATAAAATGGCTTCATAACCACCATGTCTTTCTTTTTGAAGCAGGGAAGAGGGTCGGTCTTATATTCCGATGATGGGCTGTACAGATACCTTCCAGGGTCTTCATCCACCCCCATCCACAGAAATGGAAGATGTTTATCTTTGAGTCCCGCCTCTACAAAATCGCGAAATCTTTTTACTTTATTCATCAAGACCAAAATGCAGAATATTCGTCGTGCAGATTCCGTTTCATTTAGCGGATTCTCGACAGAACCGCATACATACTTGGTGTAATTTTCCGCTTCCTCTTCTCCAAATATTTCTTCGAGCTCTTGGTGCACGATACTCGGCCTGCAAATGCTGTCGAGAGCGTTGACAGGTAGCCATTCCTTGCCACCGGCAATATGCTTGACGCGGAGGGTGGCATTGTGCAAACGCGACTCCATCGTCTCCTCGTCAGTGTCGGGATCATCTGGCGGCATGTTTGCAAGTTCGGCAGTCATCTCAGCGGGCAGCCTTTGTGAAAGGTTGTCCTCGGCCGTATGCTTGACGTTTTCGGCTACGGATTCATTCCGGGGTACAATCCCATACCATTGGCTCATCTGCCTGTCTCTGGAAGCCATACCGTAGTCGTCTACTATGCTGGACCATGTGGTGACGGAAACGTCTGACTGTTGTCGGTTTGCGTGAGGCTGCGCTGAGCTGCCATCGGGATAGAGTATGTCCAAAATCCGGTTAGGGTTAAAGCTCTCCAAAAACGACTGGGAAAGACATCAGCCCAATGCTGCTGCGTGGTATGTGGGTCGCGTGTATCCCGAGGTGCGGCCATCCCGGTTTGACTCACATTGACGCCTTGGGTACCATCTGATGTGGTCGACTCATCTTCGTGTCGCGGCATTGTGCAGGTTCACAGGCAGTCATGCCATGCGTGCGAATGCGTGCGTGTGTGACTATGACTGGGGCCAGGCCGCGACCGATGAATATATACCTTCTGTACTATTGATTGCCAATGCTCGCACGAGCGCGCGTCGCCTCCGTGAA
This sequence comes from Calonectria crousiana, assembly GCA_013406985.1. Lineage (NCBI taxonomy): Eukaryota > Fungi > Ascomycota > Sordariomycetes > Hypocreales > Nectriaceae > Calonectria > Calonectria crousiana. Next base: position 48,988 of record VTGD01000109.1, on the reverse strand, counting down.
AGGCAATTGTGAATCTGCCCACGCGTGTGTCCGTGTGTGTGTACATGCGCAGCCTGATCAGGCTGGCTGCGCCGTTGCCGCATGACAGGGGGCGGTGCGAGCGGGCTGCATCCCTGCACCACAAGTGGCACCCGTGTGACACCATGTCTCCTTATTCGCCGCAGGATTGGGCAGGTCGCAGGGGGCCAAAGGGCTGGCATTCCTCCTGGGCTAATGCAACCTGCACTGCCCGGTTGCCTTACGGCTGCCTTTTTGTCGTCATCCGCCCCTTGTCGGACCAGCCGTCAGCGGCTCGTGCATATAGGGCCCCGGGAGCCTTGTTTGACCTCGCTGGCCTCATTTTTCTCTTCGCATGCATCATTTAATGGATCGGATCGAGGACATTTACCCATAATCTTCAACACTCAAATTTCTCCTGGAGCACTTGCCCGCCGCCATAATGACAAGTTATTCACCCAAACTCGCACGCAGGGCGCCCACCAGGTCCGCCAACTCTTTGGCGCCCAGGTCTACGCATCACATCCTCACGAGCATACCCGGCCGCTTCATCAACCCTTCAAAATTGGAGAGTTTTCTCGACATGCGATTTCCAGACAATTACTCGGTCGAGGTATGAATCTCACTGCACTCACTAGCATATATTTCCTCACATTTGTGTAGATAAATCGTAATTTCTACGATGTCACAGCGCCAAGGGGCCTTTCATTTGAGGACATCAAAAGCTGCCATTGATACCAATACAGACAACATTTAAGTTTGCTAGCAACGATGGAGGAGTATGACGATGCGATAAGGAAGAAAGGTGGTGGTCAGTTAGCCTGTTGGTAATTTTGATAGCGCAAGCCTTTACGAGTAGAAAACATCATGTTCATGCCGTTCTCTGAAACCTGGCCACTGTTTCATCACAACCTCCTTGGAGACACGGCAGTGTGTTCCACAAAAGGTAAGGCAATAGTCAAATGAAACGGTCTGTCAGTAAATCTTCATTGGGTGCAATGATTCCAATCGATAATGCAAGTGGATTTCATTCTATTGGCATCACTTATGGTGATTTTTCAAACAGAGGGATCATGACCTCACGACTGTATTATGATGCAATGCCATTTAATTTGAAAAGTATTTGGATTTTCCAGTTCGCCAGCACAGGTTATGATGCCGTAAAATACAACCAAAACATTACTTTCGCCGCTTTTTTGTCTTCCTTGCATGCAATTTCATTTCAGTTGAGATTTGCTTGACTTCGTCCTGCTACTGTAAGCGAATGAACGGCAAAATGGTACGTTGCAACACAAGCGCGCTGGGAGCGTACATCAGAAAGTATTCTGTGCGTAAAGACATGCCACTGATTGTCGTAGTACTTGTGTGTCCTTGTATTAGTTCATCATAACCCACTCTGTAAGTAAAAACGGGGCTCTCACCCCGTCTATTTCAAAATCCTTTTGAAGGAACTTTTCGAGGAGCTTATTGAGGCGATCACCATCGCCGTAGTGAATTCGTAGGACTTGAACGTGTCTTTCAAAAGCGTAAGACATGATAAAAGAGCCTTGTTGCAAAGCTCTCTCCAAGTTCCGACAGCTTACACTGAACAACCTGAGACTTGTTTAGAGAAATCTCGAAGAAGATTGGGACAGTTACAAGACAAGGGTTTTTTTTCTTTTGGAGTGGACGGTTGGATTAGGCAATGGTCTTGAAAATTGGGGATGGTTGTGCCAGGTTACTTTGTTTTTATACTTCTCTTCTCGCGTGGCATTTGTTGAACCCCGACCTTCACCGAGACATTGAAAATGGCTCTTCAATGCATCGGTAGAACCTCGAGCCTGCACTTTGATCCTTTTCAACTCACTCTTTTCGGGCGGCCATTTCCTGCGGGGTCTGTTCAGCTCTAGCTCGTGGGTTGTGGACTACTACGCCTTCTCGTAGCGTCCCTGGTGGGTACCTAAGATTCGTGAGCCTATCATGACATTTTGTTGGTTGAGTGAGGCCCTCTCCCTACAATCGGCTATGGGCGGTCCAATCGGGTTAATTGTGGCTGTTCTTGTTGAATGGCTTCGCCACCAAGTACGGGATGGTGGGGCGTAGATGGTTGGCCAACCAGGCTACGATGCATATGCAGAATGGTGACCTAGCGATCACGAGACGCCTCTGAGGCTCTCTTGTGGCGACCCATGTTCAACTACTGCGCAATGAGGCAACACGCAGGCAAGGCTGAACTAGCGCATTCACATAATAATCCCTTGTTGCCCTTTCAAAAACAAGGCTCTGCAGAAAAGCGACCAGGAGCCCGGACACACTGCAACGCATTACCCATTTTGGAGTGGCTTAGCCCGGTAGAGAAATGCCCTGGTATTGCAGAGACCCAGATATCTTTGACGAAGACTTGGAAGTACTGTCTTTCGAGGGTGGAGAAAGCCGCGCTTTTACAATCGAACGGAGAGATGAGGTATTATTCACAAAAATGTCATGGGAAAGACTCGAGGCTAATATGTTCTATTAGGGAAATGATATCATCGAAAATAGCAAGATAATCACAGACGAAGAGTGGTCGACATGGCTGGAGCAGGTGTGCACCCCTTACTTAATTTCACTACCCTGGGCATTTAACAATTGTTTTATAGCATCCCATCTCAAACAAATCAGACGATTCAAGTCGCATCAACCTTGTTTTAGGTGGTCGAGCAGAAAGACCGTGGGGGCATGATCCAAATATTGTTTCCAAGCTCCCATGGTCAAAGGCCGTTTTTCTCCAGATTAAGCAAAGGCTTCTCGTGCATAGCGAAATCTTGCAAACGATCAACAGGAATACAAGTTGCATGTTTTCCAGCATGAAATTCACTTGGAATATCGAAAAGTCCTCGCAACGAACGATCGGTAAGCCCTCTTTCATTTCTTCAACTTGAGCCCTATGGTTAATTTAAATAGTTTACAACTGCAGATCAGCAGCGTCGTGGCCAGGAGATATGGCATTGTCAGCGACTTTTCTCACTGATTCCCTCGCCACCAACGCAGTCTTGTTCGGATGTGACTTCAAAACGCCGGACGTTTATGATGAAGACATGACAATACCCGATATTATACTTGGCCGAATAGAGAATTCAGACCTCAATATTCTCCACCCTATGCTCCTAATGACGATTTTTGCCGACATGGAGCGTGATAGACAAATCGAGCTTGTTCGTGAAAAGCTAGAAACACTTGGGCAACGGGTTCGCGATTTGACCACAATGAGACGTCCAGAATCCGAAGAAATTGCCACCAAAAATGGTTTGCGAGCCGCAAATACCTGGGACACGATCTCCAGCGAACCTGGGCTACGGAGTCAGTCTCCAACACCCACAGCACTCAATGAACGTCGGGCAACAAAAAGAGCACAACTTCCCACGGCAATGCTCTGGTTAGAAGTCAGCCGACTGCGAATCGGTTTAGAAAACTGGCAATGTCAATTGAAGAAAATGATTGCTCACGTCGAAGAGCTGAATCGGACCGAGTTTGCCCCGCGACATTCGAGCGGAAAGCAGACATGTCACAGCGATCAAAAGCTCCACCAGCTTCGGGAAGCAGGAATCAGGATCCAAGAAAGACTTCAAGAATTGGTGGACGAGTACAGCGAGTACATACGAGAATGCACACATACGATGGATGGTATGAGTTTGGCTACGCAACTGGTAAGTTGAACAAAACCCACCGATTATGTTTGCAAACTAAGCTAAGCCGTACAGGAAATAAGCCAAATTAGCAGGAATGATGCGAGAACCAACTTGAAAATGTCAAAGGTGAATTTGAGCGTTGCCAAGATGACTCGCGATGACAGTAGTCTCATGAAGTCGATTGCGGTGCTTGGAATGTTGTTTCTTCCAGCTACATTTGTCACGGTGAGTAATCGGTCTTTTTGCATATTCTTCTCAAACGCTACAAAGGTCACTAATACCGATCCAGACCTTCTTTTCCATGGGCTTTTTCGATTGGGGCGGTGATGGAGTGAGAGCGGGCACCTCGAAATACATATGGATTTATGCTCTCACAGCTGTAATGCTCACTCTGGCCACGGTGGGAATGTTCTACTTCTACACCTTGAGAAAGCGGACCGCACACAAAGATGAGGAAGAAGACATTGCTCTACAAGATTTGTAAACCGGAATTGCGTCATAGCCAGGATGCTTCTGTGAGATTGTTATAGTTCAGTTAGGCTTGCTTTAGGGCTGCAGTTATGGTCAACAGAATGTCTGGCATAGTCTAGATAATCGCTATGCCCCGTATGACCTGAAGGATATTTGGACACACAGGTTAGAGCTGGATATATATAGAAATAGAACTTCTCGTACATTGGTCTGATAATAGTTATTGCGTACAAAGCATTATGCGAAGGGTTCCAAGCTGCTGCGACACCACCTGCAAAGGAGGGGAAGAAGACGGAACGTCACAACTTCAGGCAGCTAGCTCAGCCAAGCTAACAAAAAGAGTTAGCTGCTGACCTTTCACATGCATCTGCGGGGTTCGCAATAATGCAACAGCATTTTTCTTTGGCGCAGCCAGCGCACTTTGCGTCGTATGCAGCATGCTGATTTCAGCATTCCATGGTTCCGCCAGGTTCAGAATCGGGGGACTTATGCAAGAAATGCCATGCCCCGAGAGGTGAGAGCAGAGCAGCTGCTGGCGACGATCGAGGGCGGAGCTCGAACGCCGGCTTTTGTATGGGCTAGCTAAGCCCTGCTTGGAAGGTGGGTTGGGATCGAACCTGGTTAAGCACCGATTGCCGTGGCGAGCACAGTGAGCATTATTGTTTCAGCTCCTCTTGTCTAAGGTTCTTGGCTGATTATTCTGGATAAACAGGGATGGTTCATGTTATGGTCCCGTGAAGATGTGTGCGCACTAATATTTTTACCTTTGCATCACTACTGGTGCCCAACATGGACAGGGCTTTTATACATTAATTCCATGCTTTTGGTGTGTTCATGGAGCTCGTTGTACATTATCTCGTTGGTAAAGCAAACAGCAGTCGTTCTTTTGTTGAACATTAGCCGACTACCTTGCGGCCTGCAATGCATGGCGGCCTCATTAGAGGGCTGTGTTGTTTGCAATTTGAAAACATTTGCATTTGGAACGTTTTTTACGGCACCAACCACAGACGAGCGAGGCTAATCTTTCCGAAAAAGACTCAGGTACCCTTTTGACGAGGGAGCCGGATTTTACCATGGACTGACACTGGCTGTGGCATTTAGCTGGGATGCAAGGCCGTGGGGGGTGAAATCGATGTGTAATGGCTCGAGGTGGCGTGAAATCGGATGGTACCCTCCAAGGACACTATATGCAACGTAGTAATATGATTGTGAATGAAATCTACAACTAGAGATGGTTTTATGATGCCCTGCATAGAAGTCGGGATTCCAGCTACATTGGATTAAATAATGAAGGCGCATTCTGGATATTCCATCGTCCTATATTGTAAAAGGACCAGGGACAGGCAGTACGAATCATCCGCTAGATACTTGAAGAGCACTAATACTGGGCACAATGCCCCCACAGTTTAGGGGCGATTTATTAGAGCAATTGTGTCTGTTTCGCGACGTGCTTATTGTATTTAATCTAGATACGGTAACGACTGTCCACTCGATATAAAGTTCAAGAAATATGGCCGGCCAGCCAGCCATTTTGCTATACCACCTTGGTGGTCGAATAGAACAACCCTGACAGATCATCTCTGTCAATCCAACCCATCTTCAAACCCCTCTCCACACATACCTCCGTTCAACTACTTTTGCTCAATCTTCTTGTAAAGACCTTGGGCATAGGTTTGGCAATTGTTGGTCCTGTAATAAAACCATGCTCCTAGCTTGAAGCGTTGGCCATTCTCCTTCAAGTAGGCATCGCCCTCGTGTTGCGGGTCAACGCCCGCCCTAACGGGGCCCAGCCAGCTGTGAGTGGCCCCGTTGATGCGCCTCACGTCCCATGCGTCAGTCCTAGGACGGCAGACCTGGCGCTTGGGCTTGGAGGGGTCAGGCCTGACTTTGATGTCGTAGAAGTGGGTTTCTGTGAAATCGTATGCCTTCCTGCCGTTGACTTTCCCGTGAACAACCTTGCCGACAACGACCCGATGATGGGAAATCATTTGGTTGCTTTTTTTACCTTTTTCGAGCAGGGCGTACCAGTGGCCCGCCTCAAGCTTGCGCCTTCTTCCAGCTGCAGCTTTGAGGAGCTTATAGCTATCCGATTCGTGCACCTCATTCTTCTTCTTGCGTGGGATGAGCGCTGGCTCAGACTCCTCCTCATCGGACCTGACGTCAAGGGTGACCTTGACGTCCTGGATGTATGGGTCAGGTTCCCCGACTTGAGTTGACCCATGGAGAGTATCCCGCTTTTCAATGTGGTCCTCGATATGGTCTACTCCATTCTCGTAAATATCCTGGTGCGGTTTCTCTGTCAAAGCATATGCGACAGAGGCCAGCGCCGAGATGAGGACCGTAAAGACTTGAGGCCTCATAGCTTTTATCGCTGGGTATCAAATGGCGATAGGAAATCGGGGAAGAATTGGGTTGGAGAAATTGATTCTAAGTCAAGAAGAGAGTGTGAAATATTTGAATTGTAATCGCTGCAGAATGAGAGAAGAGAAAGTTGCTGATGTTGGGTATTGTCGTTTGGTGATGAGAAACTTCACTTCAATGAAACCTGAAGCTCTACTTATACCAGAGAATCTTCACAGGATGAATGATGAACGCGAGATGGATCAGGGAGGACATGATCTGGAACTGACCAACATGTTGGTACCTGCAATAGTCAACATCGCCTCCTGGCCGATCCAGCTCCTCCAACTCCTGAAGGCATTCGTCCTGGCCAAGTTACATCACCTAGACACCAACGACACCAACATTATGGCCTGTTTGGCGGAGCGGAATGGCATCCCAAAACCATCTCCAATCCTTCTGAGTATCTGAGGAGCCCGGAGGGCAAATCCAAGGAGCTGGCACAGATCAGAGTACAGCCTTTGTTCCAGCAACTGCTGACCCTCCTCATCAAGACACTAGAGCCTTCGGCGTCATCATGCCGATATAGCTTCATCCTTACAGTTACAGATACAGCCATCAGCACAGCCGCCGCCGGAAAAACACGGCTGTGGTATAACCAATGGATTCACTTGAGAGTCCTAGATGCCTAAACATGGCCTGACCCGCAGGCCTCAAGCCTTGATTGGCTGTTGCTGCAGGTCGGCTGAGTAGCGCCACAGAAAAGGATGATGACCAACCGCAATGTCTCTATACCACAGCCACCGCCGTGCTGAAAAAGTATACTCTCCAAGTATGCCGTGATTCCCATAAATAAGCTCCCACACATTCTGCAGGCTCTCCATTTGCAAACACACACTACATTGCGACCACCAGCAAGATCAACAGCTTTTCTAAATTGACCGCACACTGCTTTGGTCCTGCGTCATGCGTTCCTTCACCAAGAAAGCGGGGAAGCTCGTTGGTGCTTTGTTTAGTAATCCATTCAACATGCCTATTGGTACTAGCCCGGCCTTTGAACTGGAGCGAAAGCGGTGGCTGGAAAATAGCACTCGTGGTAAGTCCATACCTTCCCGTCAACATGTGCAATCATCCCAATAGAACTAATGATATATTTGCACACTTGCAGACTCTATTCTTGCCGAATTCACCGAATCCCTAGTTATTACTCGGCCTTCCAGGGGAGCGCTCTTCAACTCTGTAGAAGTTGCATCGTTGAAGAAGGCGTTTGCTGCACATGCCAACTCGGACAACTGTATGCTTTCTCCTTCCAGCTTTTTCTTATCTCATCTTCTTTGGATCTACGAGAACTGTCGCTAATCATACATGCACAGGCTGGGATAAGCAATCTCTCGAGTCCTACCTCCTGACGCAGATGCCCGACGATAAAGAATGTCGAGTTCTCTTGACAAGTTGCTCATCCACCGTCTGGGCACTGGCCACCCACTTTGCCCAATGGCCCTTCATCACTCCGCCTTCTGAGACATCCGGACCGACCAGCCTGACCTTCTCCGAACTCGTTCGCGCCTTGGCCTTTCTCTCCGGAAGGCACAGCAGCGTATGTTCATCTTGGACAAATGAAGATCAAGACAAGATCCCTGGGCGGACGGACGCGTTGGTCTTGGAGGATATCTTCCAAGCCTTGGCCACCACCCGGCCGTTGGAACAGGCATCTGATTCAAGTCTACCGGATTCCGTGGAAGCCACCGCAGCATCGCGGCAGTGGGACCTGCTCAACCTCTTGAACACGGTCCAGCCAATCCTAGATCCATGGACCGACACACTGAATTACGATGAATTACTTCCTCTGGCTGTTCGACTATCTGCTCCGGCTCCTCGGACATCAAGTCTCAGCATCTCGCCTTCTATGGGACTAGCTCAATTGCTAGACCTATCTATCTCACTTCTTCAGCATGCTTCCAAGTTTGATACCAGTAGCACTCCAGTCTTGCTCATAAGGGATCTCGAGACTGCTCGACTTAACCTGCAGAACATTGAATGGATATCATACGATGTCTTCACGAAGTGGTTGGGTGGTGGTGATTATAATATCTACGATGCTATTGCTCTTCTATTCAATACACTTACGAGCCCCAATAGCTTAAGGAATGGTATTATGATTGATTTAAGGACCGAAAAGAAAGTTAGTTTGTATCTTGCAGCATTGAAAAGTCCGGGCCTTAGCCTAGTCTCTATTTAAACTGACAAGAGGCCTGCGTTATTTTTCACCCAATCTTTCGTTTGTCAAGTAAGGAGGGTTGTATGCAGACAGAAGAAGGTTTAGGGGTTTAAAGTAGTCCAATACTAGCATAGAAAATTCTAATTGTGATAAATTAGCGCTAGAACTACACGCCAGTACAATATGGGAATCTGAAACCTGCCAATAATAAGGTTGAAAGGAAGGTGGCAACCAAAACAATTATCTAGTTTGAAATGGAAGCCTTCTGGGATAGTTGACAATAATATTCACACCAGACGTGCATTTAGTAAGGGATACCCACGCGCGGGTCTCCATCAGAACTAGTAATCGCATTCATCAAGACTATCCCTTAAAAACACCCAGATATTCAACTTTCCGTTGTGCAATGATGTAGTTGCTTAAAGTGGTCTGATAATAGGTTGGTTAAATTGCTAGTAATAACCAAACTTTGAATATAATTCAGTAAACAGATGTCTCTGGACATTTTCGTTTCTGGTCAGAAGTGTATGAATGAGTCTTGACCAATTAAACCGCTGTTCCACCCCACTCCATCTATTTTTTTGGTCGTCACCCGCATTTTTTCTGTTACGCTGAAAACCGCACTGCCGATATTCGAGATTGGCTTGTTTCATTGAAACTGATTGCAGCGATTAGAACCAACCAACCAGCACAAGTGGCCCACACGTGACCACATGCAGTGTCAACACAGCCTTGATTTCAAAGCCTTGTTTGCGCCGCGTTTTTCTCTCCATTGCACCCGAATTCAGTATGGCCACCCTTCCATCCCTTCCAGAGGATGTGATTTACTGCATAGTCAGTCACCTTCTTCCTCGAGACGTCTGTGCATTGCGAGAGACATGCTGAGACATGAGCGTGAAGACTTTTGACGTCTTCAAACGTGTTTGCTTTGAGAGCATCACTGTGGCCTTTTCTCAGGAAGGAATCGAGAGGCTGATGCGAATCTCCGAACACGGCTCATTTGGACCTGAGGTGCGCAAATTGATCGTGCGTACAACGCCTTGCCCAAACCAGAGTTTTATCGCAACCGACCAGGCTGTCGATGCCCTCGCTGAAGCCATGACTGACTCAGCTGCGCAACTGCAAAGTCCTCATATTAGCCTATAGTGAGGATCATTGGGAGTCTAACCTGCCAAATTACGGTTCAAATGACGCAAGAGATTTCCCTGGCCCAGAAAGCTATTTTGATGCGCAGTTTTGGGGGTACGTCTTGCATGCCACGCTCAAGGCAGCCATGTTGAGCGACAACCGTTAAATAGATCAGCGATCCACTTGATTCCAGCGGGGGAACCGAGTATTCTAAACGCAGTCTCAGCTCATGCCCTATTGGATCTACTGCCGAGGCAGGTCATGACCCTTGGAATCCAGCATGGTCTTGGAACTGTCGAGACTCTTCAGTTGTTCGTGCCTCGCCCATCGGAGCTGTCGGAAGCTCAAATGGTTCCAAATTGGCTTGAATGTTTTGGCCGTTTCATCGAATTATTCCCCAATGTATAGCATCTCGCTTTGGACTTTGAAACCCACAGTGTCGACTCTGAGGCAAGCACGGGTCTATCTGCCGCGCTCTCAAGCCTCCGACTAAAGAAGTTAGAGCTTAGCTTCTTAGTTGTATCAGAGACAAGTTTATTCGACTTGTTTCTCCAGCATCAATCGACACTAGAGGAAATCACTCTTCGCCAAATCAGCATGGAATCCCATGCAGATCGCTGGTCAACGCTACTCGATAAGATGGAACAACTGCCTCGACTTTGCAGGGTGGAACTGACAGGGTGCAACCACTTCAAAGATGATGTTGGCGTACGTTGATGGGTGGATGGCCATATAGGTGAGTTCTCAATCGAGGATCGAGACGATTTTCGGAACGCGATTACGGCGCTGAGGATGCTTGAGACGGTGGATCGAAACCAAGCTTTGAATGGTTCCATGCCATAAAGACTGAAATATGAATACACACCTCAAATTCTATTGGCATGTATGCAAGTAACCTTATGTGATAAAAAAGTCATCGTTCCCTAAACGTCAAACTTGAGATCTTGACACTTAGATAGAAATTCGTAAATTAGAACAGAAAAAGTTGAACTGATAGCAAGGTTAATAAGGTTTTATTTACATTGATTCACCACACAGTTTCAGTGATGAAATGGTTGACCACCACCCTTCGAGCACGGCTCGTTACCCTGAATTGGTTTCGTTGAAGCGATGTGGATGTTGTGTTAATTTTCAACCAGCCATATTTTCTAATGCAGTTCTCAGCAGAGTCACTTGCCTGCGAACCCAATCATTAGCCCCAAGATATTCTTGAAAGCATATTTTCATTAAATCTACCATATTTCGAGTCGCTAAGCGCTTCGGGGTCATGTTGCTGTACTCGGAGTGTCTGATTCGATTGCTATCCGAGAGCCAGGCGTGATACATCATTTGAGAGTCTGAGACAAAAAGGCGCCAGGCTCTCTGCATAGGTTGGCGAGTTCGCGCTCGTGATTCTTCAGCCAGTTCTTCTCCGACTTCAAAAAAGCCGTCTAGCCATTTTCAGTTTCGCCAAGAGCGCCCCCAAGGGCGTGGAAATCCTAAGCTGTGACGCAACGAAATTCTTGTTAAGTTCCATAGGTATAGCCACGATGACAGATGTTTCCTGCTCAAGGCCATCTCGGCAAATGCTAAACATTCCGTTATACTCTCTAATTGCAAAAAGATCATGATTGATGCAAACATTCCAGATGTATTCGAGCTTAGGTAATGGAACTTGATAATAGAACTTTTAGAGACACCAAAAAGTCTCCGTTACGCAATAATTGTTCTGGTTAAACAGGGAATTAGTCACGTAGTCAAATAATTTGGTCTCTTGGTCAACATTTGGCCCCCTTGCTATTGCTTCTGGGATTAAGTATAATAATGGTTTCTTCACGTGGCCATCTCCGATTGATGAGGTTCAGAGTTCGAATTTGGGCGCTTACATCGAGTTTCTGCCGGCTCCTAATGCTTGCTCTCTCATCGTGAATGGATGTTGCATCCTTATGTTGGATCCTTTTCATCCTGAACTTCACATCTCTGCGTGGTTGATCAATGGGGAAGATGAGATTACCGCCGTGGTGCCTATCATCTTATGGAATGAGGTTCAGTTGATGATACATCTGGCCAGGACGATGGGCTGAATTCCCTTTTGTCTCTATTTGGGTGCAGACAGAGTGGTGGTTCGCTAGCAGAGGCCCAAATGACTGCAGATGGGCTCGCTACGGCAGAATTCTAAATAGCGTGCCTCAGTGGATTCACCTCGCAGCTTCAAAGGCGCTATCGAACGCCGGCGCGCAGAAATAAAGCCCTAATTAGCTCGAACTAGAACCGTAGATAGTTTAATATCAGCAAGAGCAGTTCCGTCTCATGCCCAGCCGCTCGGTTTCAGGCGTAAAGTGAGTCAGACAAGCCTTGGGTCTCGGAATGATGCCAAACACACCAATACTTGAAAAGACAGATCAGATTGTCAATCTATCTTGCGTCACTGCCAAGGCTTGTGTTTCATCTCTTTATTTGATGGTTTGGCCACCTCTGCCTGAGCTGGCATCCCACTTGAATACTTGAATATGACTTGGATAGCTTCTCTGTTTACCACCTGGACTTCGGCTCAATCGATGGATTTGCACTCACTTATTAATGAGAGGCTCGTCTCGAGTTTGTTGGTCCCCTGACTGTGGGGCGGGTATGTAAGCTTGAATTTATCTCTGTTCTAGGCCCTGTACCCACGAGAATCGAAATACGCTAACAACTGGGTTGGTGCAAAATATTACCAAAGGACCCGACCTCAGCACAGCCATTTGTATGGACTAGCCGAATAGGGTTTACTTTCTACAATGCTGTTTGGAACTATCGGAAATAAGTAATTCGGGGTTTAATCCAAGCCATTCGCAGTTAGACCGTGTTCGCGATGAGGACGCCGTGGCCACGCTAGTCTTCTTTCCTCCGCATAAATAAAATACAGGGGAAGCTTTCAGCTCCTCCCATTTTCCAAAGTAGGTTTGCTTTTTTCTACCGATTGGCCTGCTCTATCCCCACTTAAAATTGACTGTATAGCCCACTCAGTTGAAACTCATGCGGCCTCCCTTGTCTTTGACTGCCATGTCATAAATCTCGCGTTCGTAGTTGAAGTCGAAAGATGTTTCGCATTGTTGTGCCATAACCAGACCTTCAGGTGAAGATGAAGAATCCTGCTGAAAGAACAATACTCGTCTCAGTCTGTTGAAATTTGTTTGTTGTGATCGCACTGGCGTAATGCTGTTGGTTCAATGCCCCAAACTAGCCACCACCGCGTGGGTAACCTCCTGCGCTAGCACATTCACTGTATCCGCAATCCCCTGGTTTAGTGCCACGGCCGTGGCGAACAAAAGCCTTAAAGGGCAGACTGTTGTCCGGTCGTCGATAAATCGTGTACAAGGGGCCTCGGATGTGGCCGGGCACCGTCTAGACCACGCCACAGTGGGGGCGAGTCAATGTTGGCGCTCGCCGAATATGAACGGCTCGACTCAGCTTGACAATGCAGATGCGCATGCCCACAAAGGAGCTTGAATATATAGTCTTTGTCACGATCAGGTTCAGAGCGACCCGAGTTTATCCATCTTAGTGGCTCCTTCACTCGCTCATTGAAATAATACTCCAGGATGGTGTATGTGAAATTGGCGGCGGCGCTGGTAGCATTCTGTGTTGCTCAAGCGAGAGCAAACCTATGCAGACCACACACCTTGGAAAACCCTTTCATTACTTCCACCAATTTGGCTTCGAGTGCCACGACTACCTTCGGTCAGTCAGCTTCGAGTGCTACGAACACACTCATTCAATCAACTTCTAGTGTTACGGATACACTCACTCAATCAGCTTCGGATACGACGACTAGCCCCACTGAATCAGTATCAAGTATCACAGACATTCTTGATCAATCGACTTGGAGCACCACAGATACAATCAGTGTATCAGCCTCCAGTATCACGGACACTCTCAGCCAATCAGCATCGATTACTGCGAATACACTCAGTCAATTGACTTCGAGCACTACAGATACACTCAGTTCATCAATTTCGGATACTGCAAATAGTCTTATCCAAGCAGCATCAAGTATCACAGAGGCTCTTGATAAATCAACCTCAAGTACCACGGATACAATCAGCGAATCGTCTTCCAGCGTCACGGACACAGTCAGTCAGTCGGGGTCGATTGCTACCGATACGACCAGCTTCATTCCATCAGCATCAAGCATTACAGACACTCTTGGTCAATCAACCACGAGTACAACAGATACAATCAGCGAATCAGCTTCCAGTGTCACGACTACCTCCAGCCCGTCATCTACTGTTTGCGGAGACCAATGCGCTCATGATGTCGCCGCTGTGGGTCAAAACGCAGTCATCAGCGCTGCACAGTTGGCTTCCTGCAATGCGTGGTTTGCAGTAACTACCCGACCTCCTCCCTTGTATGCTTCACAACACCCATGGTAAAACTAAAGTGTCGCTAACATTTTAACAGAGAGATATCCACAACGACGACCGTCATCAGTACTATCACTTCGGGTCAAATTGTTTCGACAACAGATCCATTTCCTTCAGACTTTAAGCTTCGTCGACGCACAGCAACGCAGAAAAATATTCCAGGCTTTGCTTCCGCATGCGATAGCGATGCAGCCTTCACAAGTGCGTGCGAGTGCTTCGGTGCGACCGTCTCAACTGTTGCCGGTCCCCGAGAGACAACGACGATCACCCTCACCGAAGCCTCGTACGTCACTGCTCAAGGAGACAGCCCACCATTCACTCCAACTACTTCGGTACAAATGCCGTCGGGCACTAGCTGGACTGCCACGTATACATATGATACCGAAGTTGAATTACCCACATTCCCACCTCAGAACGATGTGTACGATTTCGCGACCCCAACAGATGATATCCCTTGTGCTGTTGACCCAGCTGCCTCTGATGTTGAATACGTAAGTCAAACACATTTTCTCTCTCTTCGTATTTCATCTCCATTTTGTCATTCACTTCTTTTGTATCCGGCGTTAATCATCACCAGTATATTGCGGATGTCGACAAAGGTTTCCTGACAAACAATAACGGCAAACTCGGCCCAGTACCAGCTCCCAAAACCCTCCAGGAAGCACAGGCTCTGGCTGCTGGTGCAGCTGATCCAAGCACTTGGAGTTTTCCAGTGTACAAGTTGGAGAAACCCGCTGGGGCCCCGAGCGGGTAAGAATACAACCTCACGAATCTCTCTATGGGAAGTCACTAGAGCTAACAACATCAGGATGTACGATTTAGTTCTCATTAGCGACAAAGGAAACCAGTACATTGCTCTGGCAGAGGGTGGTTCAGTGGTTTTCACAAGCTCGTCTACCAACGGAGTTCTTCAGAGCCAACTGATTACTACTGTATTCAAGATCGCTTGTGATGGAGGAATAAGTATCAAATTCAATGGTGCTGAATGGGCATGGAGTGGCACAGACACAGGAACTGAGCTCGTCAGTGGTCTGGGCAGCATCATCATCACCAAAAAGGATGCCCTAATCGCCAGCGTTCAAGCTGCCCAGCAAGCTCAAACCAGCCAGGCCGCTGGGCAGCTTGAACGTCGGTCCAGCTACAACGACCCAATTTGGGGAAGATGCCCGTCAGCACCCGAGGATGTCTTTGCTCGCGGCAAGGCCATTCGCAGAAATGAGGACCCTAACGGCTGCGGTTCTGCCAGTTTCAAAGTCCCAGACTTGAACTTCAAACCTTGCTGTGACACCCACGACAATTGCTTCGATAACTGTGACCGCACCTTCCACGGCTGCAATTGGGATTTCGCTGTTTGTATGCAAGGAAGATGTTTGGACCATCTGAGGAGCATTTGGACAGCCTGGGTAAGTGTATTTTGACTCCCAGATCGAAATTTTGATGACTAACCGTGTTGGCTACGTAGAAATATCCAGGTTGTGTGTGTGCCGCTGTCGGCTACGCTACCGCTGTCGAAGTTGGCGCCAGAGGAGCTTTTTACCAGGCGAACAAAGATCGCTGCGAATGTGCCTGCCGTCCCGCTGGCAGCTTTGTCCAGGGTTACTGCGGTGGCAGATGCGTCATCACAGGCGGAAATGATAACAACAATTGCGGCGGGTGCGGCAACACGTGTCCATATAGAACGCACTGTAGCTATGGAGCTTGCGCCTGCGACAAGGACCGCTGCGGGAACCTGTGCCTCAACCTCGAGAACCATCCCAGAAACTGTGGAAGGTGCGGCAATGTTTGCAGTAGCGGCTACTGTGTCGGAGGACAATGCTGGGAGGTTCCTGCGGCTCCCGATAGGTGTTACCCAGTGGAAGGATCTACGGGCAATTGGGGCTTCCAGCTTTATTCCGGAAAAGGATATGGCTCTGGATCACAGGCTGTCTTGGGAGGAATCAGCCTCTTGAGTCGTTCACCCATCGTTGTCAGGCCCAAACCCGAACCCGGATCTGGATTACTGTATGAAGAGGTCAAGGTTTGTCCAGGCACTGCATATTTGCTAGACTTCCAACTGGAAGCATACTTCCTGAGCTCTATTCAATGCTCAGTAACCATCAAACTGGGAAGTAGAGTTTTGAAGACCTTCTCTGCCTCTGGCGGCACCTTCACCGCCAACACCCAGACATACGGACCATATCTCTTTACGCCCACATCGAGGGATGGCACGATGCAAGGATTCGATCTTCACGCACAGCTAGGATTCGAAATATCATGTCCTGCACCCGGTGGCACTCTTACATTCTCGTCTGTTTCTGTTCATCCCGCATAATTACTGGGCAGGGTATGCCGACCGAAAACAGGGGGGTGCCAACATTATGGACAACGTTTGGTTGAGTCTGACATACAATTCAGACAACCGTTCAATTTCATTATTTTTGTCATCAAAAATTCTTCATTGAACATTTCTTATTCAATTTTCACATATTATATATTTGTACAAAATACAAGCCCCACTTTCTCATGTGCCCAAGAGCCCTAGTGACTAAAATAGTAAAAGCATCCGTCGTCTCCTCCGGTGGGTCACTGCGTTCCGGTGGAACACTGCCACTCAACGGATATTTCTTCATTGTGGATTGTAACATAAGCAAGAAAGTCTGAGGGACGTTTGCATTTCATATATTGGCATCGAATGAGCTTAATCACCCACCCAATAACTTTCAAGCAATTCTAAATATCCACTCGGCTTTCCAACTTCCGTGAGCAAACATGAATCCAGCTATGCCCCTTCCCCAATCGTGCAAGGCTGGTGTTGTCACCAAATTCGGAGCTGATTTCAGCGTCGAAATCCAAGAGGTCCCTATTCCAGAACCTGGTAGGCTCTTATCCAAAGATGACGCGGCGATGTCTGTTGACTGTGCCAAGGCCCCGACCAAATTTTGATCCGGCTCAACACTACAGGCGTGTGCTATAGTGATCTCCACTACATGCTCGAAGATCTGCCCCTCCCACGAATGTCTGATTACGGAGTTCGCTCTCCAGGACATGAAGGTGCAGGTGTGGTTGTTAAGGTGGGCAGTCAAGTAAAGAATTGGAAGATCGGAGACCGGGCAGGCGTGAAACCAACCTGGGATACGTGCATGTCTTGTCATCTGTGCTGGGGACGGCTAGAATGCCACTGTCATGACGCTATCCCCACCGGTCTCAAGGTCCCTGGTAAGGAATCGTTGTTCCTCTGCAGACCTTAACTCTGCTAACGGGAAACTTCTTGGCCCAAGGAACCTACCAGCAGTACATCGTCAGCCCAGCGAGGTACGCCAGCCCGATCCCCGAAGGTGTGGATGACTTTAGTGCTGGGCCCATTATGTGTAGTGGATCCACTATCTACCGATCCGTGAGTTGCTGATTCATTGAAAGGATAAAAGAAGTGGTGGCAAATCAAGAGCAAACTAATACTCATGGTTCCGTAGATCATAGATGCTGAGCTTCAACCTGGGAGCTGGGCTGCTTTTCTGGGAGCAGGAGGTGGTGTCGGCCACATGGGAGTTCAACTTGCCAAGGCCATGGGGCTGCGTGTCATAGGCGTGGACAGTGGAAAAGAGAAGCGTGATTTATGTTTCAAGTTAGGGTGTGAGGCCTTTGTTGACTTTGCCGAGAGCCAGAATCTCATTGAGGACGTGAGACAGGTCACGGGAGGAAGAGGCGTCGATGGTGTTTTCGTCACCGCCACCTCGGCCGCTGCTTACGCGGCGGCCCCCAAGATGGCCAGTATTGGAGGAAAGGTTATGTGCGTGGGTATGCCAGCTTCCGGGACAGCATTTGCCGGTGCGGATCCCATGTTTCTCATACTTCAGAACATCAAGATAACAGGCACACTCACCGGCTCGATGAAGGATACGCATGAAGCTCTGTCTTTTGCGGCTCGCGGCTTGTTAAATCCTGTTTACGAAATCTTCTCCATCGACAATTTGCCAGAAGCTGTGAATCTTCTGCTTAAGGGAAAGGTCGCTGGACGGTGTGTTATAGATTTTAACAAATAGAAGCCGTGACGATGATGCCTGTTGACAATTTGACCAAGTTACCCATCCTTCCACTGACCTTGGATTGCGACCTATCCACTACAGAATCGATGAATCAAGTGACACCAAATCAAGCTAGTTACGCGGTAGTCGCTTCAAAGTCGCTTGGAGCTTCACCTCTTCGGTTTCATGATGAAATGGAAACGCACCAATTCCAGCGGGTGGTTTACACTTGGAATACTTTTTCCCGATCATAAAATTAATGGGCTTAGTTTGCATCATGAAGCGGAAGCCAATTCAAGATTTCCATTTTACAAAGTATCTCTTGGCGCAATGGTGGTGTTTGTCGTCTCACAATATATCGCAAATGTCACCTCTCCACGAATTCAACCAATTTACCATTGGAATTCATAGTTAAGATAGGTATGGAAGATTCCTTCATAAATTCATCATTCGTCTAGGAGCTTTTATCTGTGAATCTTGATTGAGATGGAAACCGCCAATTCCAGGCCACGAATATTTGTATGCTTCATTTCCAACCACCTTGCACCACAACGTTTCGGAATACAAGAGGGTGTGTAGGAAATGAGGAATCCAGGCTACAAATTTCAATTCAATGTATCGCATATTTTCAACCCGTCAGACAAGCGCGACGGCAGCAAAAACCACAGCAGCACCTGCAACACCCATTGCAGCCAGTGAGGAAGCATCATTCTCATTCGCGTTCGCGTTCTCGTCTTCGGTCGTGCTTGTGATGGTAGTAGTGCTCGTAATGACGTTTTCGGTGGATGTAGATGAGACCCGAGATGTAGAGGTACCCCCGGTGCTACTGCCAGTAGCCTCGGCATTTGTTGCCCCGGCGACGATGGTTGTCGTCAATTGGGAGCTGGCTGTAGGAGCTGTAGCTTCGACGGTGATGCCACTAGCCAGGGTGGCTGAAGCGGTGCTCCAGCTTCCCCTGGTCCAACCGCAGGTATACAAAATGTCATCAATGTCTTTTTTGTCATCAGCGCGAGTCTTGAGCATCAACATGCGGTCATTGGCTTACCCTCCGTCTCTACATCGTCATCATCGCCAGGTGTGATATTGTTGCTGGCATATATACAAGCAGCACAGCTAGAAGCAATACTGCTAACAGAGAAGCTGTCGTTGGTGCAGACGCATTGGGCCTCAAGCAGCCCTTCAGTGTGGTCGTTGTTGTCCCCCTCCAATCGAACGTGGCAGAGACTAGTCAATTCGACAATCGGGGCACAGATGGAGGTGCAAGCCGATGGGACCTTGTCTGATTCGAGCTGAACGTCGGCGTAGGCACCAAGTAAGACGGGCGCCATGGCCAGAACAGCTTTTTTCGAGTACATGATGGAATATGCCGATGAGGAGCGGGTTGAAAGGGGTGAATTCGAATTACTGATGGCTGCATCTTCTAGAACTACGGGCTGGTCATTATTTATTTATACGTGGATGACCTCTTGGCACCTTTAATCTCCGCGTAAGCCTTGGAGAACTGATAGGCCCTCCCCTACAGCAAAGAGCAGAAGAGGAAGCCTAATCGTACAGGGCTAAGAAATTACGGCAGTGGGTACTCAGCAGGGCGTGTGGTTGAAGAAGCTTGGCTTTCTCTATGGTGTGATATCAATTACATACAAATTTGCAGGCCGTCGACAGAACTGGCAGCTGTCAGCTAATTTGATAAGACGATGTTCGCAGGGGGAGGATGTTTGGCGGGATAATACGCTACGCGTTCCGCTATTGACACCTCATAACTAGCTACCCTTCTGCGCCCAATTGATAAGTTTGATCACTCTTAAACCCGTAGGCTATGTCATTTTAGCTTTTAGAGTTTACAACTTGATACCCATACTTCTTGGGGTCCCGACTTGCCTGCTCGACCATACGCGGAACTCCAGGCCCATCCACAAATTACGCCAAGTAATTACAGGAGGTGGCTATACAATGCATTCAAGGATATGGGGAGAATGAAAATAGATACAAAGGATTACCAGCAGCCAGTATCCAAGCCATCCTAATACATCAAGTCCGCCGAGCAACAGAATAATCACGTGACCTTGCTTGCAAACCAGTAATCTCAAAATAGCATTTGGCTTGTAATTTGGCTTGTCCTTGGTGGCAGGGCTCGCCATGAATCCAACGACAAGACTAGTCAAACGCCACCGCATGTATCCAACCAGGATCGGTATTTACGCAGGTTAAGTGCGAAGCCGATCTGAAACATTATGGGATGACATGACGGCCTGGGAGCCATCCAAGCGAGCCATGTTCGGATCAGCGCATTCATCAAACACTAAGCCCACACAGAAAATAGTGGTAGAAGCGGGTCAATATAGTGGGGCCCAATTATCGCGGACAACATCAATCCCATTTGCCATGTCCTGCGGGGCGCAGTGAAAAACTGGGGAAGTGAAAGTTTCTATGACCTGACTAAGTGAGGCTGGGCATGCGCGGACATCTTGGCCCAATAAATGAGCATTTTATTAGATTCCCAGCAATAGCAATCAGAGATTCTTCAAAAAGTCCAAGTTTCTTTGGAGAGACCATCGTAATACTACCCATCAGTGCCTTTCCCAATGCATGTCACAAATCCCGCTTTTTCAAACCATGGGCCGCAGCCCTTGCCGTTACATGGTCTGCCCCTTTGGGAAAAAAGAATTTGAGGCTGTCGAGTTCTATAACGCGAGGCAGCCTGGGCAGTGCTGAATAAACCATGTCCTATTCTGCATCTGGATACACATGTCTAATTATAGCTTGTATCCTGTCTCCCAAAGCTTGGAACTCTCTTCTCCCATCCACCGCGAGCTCTCATCGCAGTAATCCGGCTGTTCTCTGTAAAAAATGTTTTGCTGGGAGCACTCAGCCACTCTTCCAGTCAAGCTCGGGTCCGTAGCGAAATTGTCAAACGCTCGGATCAGCGTGGACATTGGCGTCACATGCTCCTTGGGCATGGCCTTCAAAAGCGACTCGGGCGCCAGGTTGGTGGGCACAAAAGCAGGGCAAATACAGTTTACCCGAATGTTCTCCTTCTGGAACACGGGCGCGACAGATCTCACGAGACCCACAATCTGTTGGTTTTTTTTTCCGTCAGTGGGGATAACCTTCTCCGGGGGGGATGACTTGACGATGGGGTCACGCACGGCATGTTTTGCTGCGGCATACTGTGGGTTGGTAGGAAATTTGTACAGTCCGGCGTTTGAGCTCGTAATGACAATCGTCCCACCGCGCCCCTCGTTTTGGCGAAAGTAATGGGCCGCGAGCCATAGGCAGTATATCTGACCGTTCAGGTCTATGTCGAGCGTTTTCAGGTTTGGCCTCTTTGGTTCGCCTTGCTGCTTGTCGTAGAGGCTCTGAAAATCAGCTACTCCAGCGTTAGCGGCGACAAAGTCCACGCTTCCATATTTGTCAACAGTTTTCTTGAACAGCGAGGCCACATGGTCCCAATTCGAAACGTCTGTTTTGTGGAAAAAGCCCTGGTCGCCTAGCTCTTGCGCTGCACGGTTCCCCGCCGCGTCGTTAATATCGGCAACGGCTATGTTCCAGCCTTTTTCTTTCAAATGGCGACATAGCGCAAGTCCGATGCCCGAGGCAGCACCCGTAACAATTGCGACCGGCATTTTAAGGCAAAAAATTCTTTGTATGGATACAATAGTGCTTGATAAAGGGAAACAGAAGATAGAATGGCAAGATAATCTCTCAGCCATCTGAGCCAATTCCGCTACCGGACCGAGGTTGTCGGCCCCACTGCAAGGTAACGTTCGTCGGAGCACGTTTCCCGCCTCAGGAGCATGTGAGAAATAAATAAGAAATGTGAAATGGTTGTTTTATTGCTGAATTTTAATAAACAAAGGGTTGTAATTTAGTAACATTCGCTTTAAGCTGGTACTTCACGTAAAGAGGCTACATGTGGCATCGAGCTTACTCTCAACCTTCCGACATGCCGGCTAGCCATTAGCAGCAACTCTTAGGACACCGCCAACGCTTGTCGGATCTTTCTGTCCAATTCTCGCTTGGCCGATTCAATCTGTTCCGTTTGAGAAGGCGCAACCTCAAGCAAATCTGCACTAACAACGTCAACGACATTTTGAAGGGGTTCCAAGACTGTCATTTTGATCTCAGATGGCCGAGCGGCCAGTGGCCTAATCAGTGGTGCTTGTGCCTCGATAAACTACAAAAGCGGTTAGTATCAAGTCCCCAAAGCGAAAGTGAGATTTTGGCGTACCTTGACCCATGCTGCACAAAGTGCCTTGGACGATTCTGCATCCAAGGGAGGACTTTTGCGGATGGGAGTATCAAGCCTTTGGAGCGGCACTGTAATTCTAATATAATTCCGCTCAATTTCCTATCATGGTTCAGCATGCAGTTTTCGTATTTCCTCGCTCCCGGAATACCTCAGGTATAGATCCACTCTCTGACAAAATGGTTTGCGACAAAAGGGTCAGTCTGTCCAACTCTGCATCAATGCTCGGCGGCTGGCTCATGTTGCGGAGTTTTCCGAGACGGCGCTATGAAGAGTCGGATAGCTAAAGGTGTGCTCAGGAAAGAACTAGGATGGATGGCAAAATGGAGAGGAGCCGGAGGTGCGCAGTGATTAGAGTGACTTTTTATGCTCAGCGTCTCTTATTCACAGGTCCACATTTCTGTGAAGTTATCATCAGCGACGGCACGAGAGTCAGTATGGCGCAAAGCGCGGGGCCAATCCAGAAGGCACATTCCGTGCTTAGCGCACGGTGGTCAACGCCACACAAGCTTGATTGTGAGATGTACCAAGTTAATGGCCCCTAATAAACACTCTACTAAATCGCTTGGGTCCAACTCTCGCAGGCTCGGTGTTCGGATCGCCGATCCTGCGTCGCTTTCGGCGCAAGTTGATGACGTCATTGGATTGCGCCTAGTTGATGAAAGGTAATTGTTTCGAGCAGTGTAGATTGCTGGGGCCGACTTTCGCTGTATGCGAACGTGCGCAAGAATACGACAGTCACGTGCGTATCCGATCTTTCGACACTGTCCAACACAAGAAAAGAGCGTCTCCTCTTGCGACACGAATGCAGCTGGACTCTATCGCCGAATTTTTCCGTGTTAATGCGCATCAATGGGTGGATATCTGAAAATAATTCAT
This sequence comes from Calonectria crousiana, assembly GCA_013406985.1. Classification (NCBI taxonomy): domain Eukaryota; kingdom Fungi; phylum Ascomycota; class Sordariomycetes; order Hypocreales; family Nectriaceae; genus Calonectria; species Calonectria crousiana. Next base: position 25,679 of record VTGD01000109.1, on the reverse strand, counting down.
TATTTTTGAGACCAGGCTCTGCTGTCCACGACATCACCGTTGGGTTAGTGTGGGATCACGACGAAGCGTGTTCTCAAAAGCAGGCCAGCCATGGTAGAGACAAACCATCTACAGTATAGTTTGACATTCAATGAATGAATGATGCATCGAGCTTTCATTGGGCGAGGTAGCTCCAGAGGTATTTGACCTTATTTCGTATACATCATCTGAGGATAGAAACTACTCTAAGTGCTATTGATTCTACTACCAAGTCTCCACTAGCTATACGCGTAACCATAATTGCAGATCGCGCATCCCCAGCTAGCATCCTCTGATTTCTTAGCGGCTTGGGTCATTACGTGTCGATTGCATCAATGTGGGTCCTTTATGGTGGATGTTTTCTGGGTTTTCGAACCCTGCCGCTCGTTGGAACAGGGATTAAACTAAAATCACCGTCAACAAGCTTCCGAAATGAACCAAGTTCCCCTAAACTACAGTAGAAATCTCCACAATGTTCTGCTCGCAGTTAGCTACCATGGTGTGATTAAGAAATGCACTGAAGGGACTCACCGGCTTCCTATCCGACTCTGGCTTTCCGTGGCCCGCCAAATGGCTGACGCTCTCATATTTTGGTCTTCCATCCTCGCCGCTGCCACCACCCTTGACATACTTGACGTAATCTGGAGCACCAGGGATATCCGTGTTATCAGCAATAACCAGGCTTCCCTTGTGCAACACCTCGAGCTCTTCGCACACTTGTAGGTCGGGAAGATAAAATTTTTCCCAGTGGTCGATAAACACCATATCCACACCTCCTTGTTTAATCGTTCCGTCCGCGACGAGCTTCTTCAGTGAATCCGAGCCCGCACCTTCGAGAACTGTGATGACATCCTCCGCTTGGGCAAGCTTGATGAAGTCCTGCGATATTTGAACCATCTTGGGATCCATTTCGAATGTGTAAACGTGAATATCGGCATTTTCGCCATTTAAATCCTTTAGAATGCCACCCCATGCTAAGGCTGAGCAGCCGATAAATGTGCCAAATTCGATGATAACCTTCGGCTTGGGGGAGAGAGAGGACAGAGCTTGGCGAGCAATATTGAGCTTTTCGCCATGGAAGATCATAGGCACGCGGCTAACTTTAGCAAATTCTTCAATCGCGGAAACAAGTTTCATGCTGTCTCCCTTGAATTGATCAGATGGGAGGGAAAGAATGTGGGAGTGCAAAGCCACAGTTTGCCTCGCGACAAACTCTTCAAACTGCATCTTCTGTTAGTAAATACTCGTGTATTTGTTAGAGTTGATATGGGAGCAAACCGCTTTGAGATCAAAGTGACTGGACATGATGGGATGTCTTGTGTGGTTGTTTTGTGATTATTCGAGGCACGACTATCAAAGCAGCCAGGTTGGGTGAGGAGATGTATATTTTGCTGTGATAAGTGATGGGATGACCTGGGATCCGAATATATATACTCCTGCCTTCGGACTTGCTCGGGGGCCGGGGGCCGAGCTAATTTTGGAGGCACACGTCATGTGCCGATAGCCGGTTTAAGGCCCATGACAGCGGGGCAGTGTTTGATGCTCCTGTAATGGGACATTGGATGAGGGGCTTAGTTATTAAAATCCTGTGAGCTTGGAGTAATTGAGTGCAATCAATGATGCTTTGTAATATGGTGCATTATGAGGTGTTTAGTTGGATTCTTGGGTAAAAGGAGGTTCGAAAATGATCTGGGAATGAGCCTGGGGTGAACGAACAAAATGTAGACCGCTGACCGCTGACCTACCCAAAACTCATATGGTACAATATGAAGTGGCTAGTCCTTGCCTCAGAAGTATCTGCATGGAAGGATGGGTGTTTTTCGAAGTCAAGGTTCAAGCTCCCGCTGAAGACTGGACGACAATCCAAGATGCATTGTAAACCGACAGCTTTACGGGGTGAACAACGCCTTTCAGTTCAAAATTTTGTTCAATCTATATATTTTTGGCGAAAACATGCCGTAAATTTACATCGAGCCGGTGAAAATAAACATAGCTGCATTCCGCGTTCTCAAATGGACGTTTTTATTCAGAGGACAAACCCAACACATCTCATTAGTCATGTAAGACAAACCGAGCCACTTGAGAAATAGTAATGATTGTGGAAGAAAAACAATGCCCACATGTCTGGTCTTTCCATACACTCATTATGAAAAAATATGCGCCGCGGTTTCAGCAAGAGATCTGAGAAACCAAGTTCAATCATACATGACTGAATCAAAATACGGATCAATCAACCAAGGACACATGGTCGGGTCGTCCTCGCGTTTAAGGCTAGCGCCTGCACATTTGCACCACCACGAGCCAGTTGATACCGATGATTATTGGTTAAGCCTACCAGGCAGTCCCCATTGTGTAACTAGTGCGAATATTGCGGCACGGTGCTTAGCCGATAAGCCATTTATATTCTCCGGCCTGATAAAGACTGGGCTAAGGCATGCGATGTATTGTTCATCGGATAAATCTGATAAACCATCACCGTACTCAAAGCACTTACTGTGCAGAAAAAAGATGTCTCCTTCGACATTTCAATATGAGCCACTCCGAGAAGACCGCACAATCCGGCTTCTCGAATTCCTCCCCGGCGATTCTCTTCAAGTGCAAGTCATCACTACCAAACTGGACGAAGCGCCAGGCTATGCGGCATTATCCTACACATGGGGAGAGAACATTTTCGATCACAGCTTATCTATCAACAATCAGTCCCTTTTGATAACGCAAAACCTTTCAGAAGCGCTGGAGGCTCTGTTCAAGATTGTGCGAGATGGTAATCTCAAATTCTGGGTGGATGCCGTTTGCATAAACCAGAACGATCTCGCCGAGCGCAGTTCCCAAGTCAGCTTCATGGACCAGATTTACAAGTCTGCCCAGCGGGTTACGGTTTGGCTTGGAAAAGCATCATCCGACAGCAACCTGGCTATGGATAAAATGCAAGAGTGGTCCGACACAATAAAATACAAACGAGATATCGCCGCCAAAGGCCCCGATGATGTTTTCAGGGAAATGGCAACAGACGGCGAAATTTATGGACCACCTGGCACCGAGGCAAGAAAAGCATGGTCAGCCATCTTCTCACTATGGGAAAGGCCCTGGTGGAGGAGATCATGGATCGTACAAGAAACGGCGCCCCTGCCTGGGGACTGGATAAATCTTCACTGCGGAGATCGTACCGTCAGCCTTCAATGCCTCCGGCGTATACTTGACTTGCGATACTATGTCGTCTTTTACAATGCAGCAGACGATTTCTTCATGACAACCTTCGAACAGGGCTTCGCAGAACTTTTGGATAACATGAACAGCAACCTAACGCACAACCCTCGCACACTGATCTGGGTTCTTGAGCGACTGAGAACATTCGAAAGCAAAGACCCACGGGACAAGGTGTACGCGGCTCTCAGTATGGCTTGCGACTTTCCACGTGGGAGGATGAAGCCCGACTACACTTTGGATGTTGCTGATGTGTACGTTGATGTTGCGAGGCAACTTAGCTCCGAGGGCGATGACCACAGCCTGGACTTTCTTGGTTATGTAATTAGACCGGTGGAAGGTTTCAATCGACTTGATCTTCCAGACGACACCATTCCGACGTGGGCCCCCGATTGGAGAGGTCCCAAGATGGACGTCATCACATTGAGAAAGCACATTCGCATCCATAACGAAGAAAGCAGCGAACGGGCATACAGCGCAAGTCTTGAAACTCGACCACGTATGAAAGTAATGGGCCGCACGTTGCACATAGACGGCATCTTTGTTGATACCATCACGTCAGTACTTCCTCTCTGCACAGATCCTCGCATCTCAGCCAACTCGGTTGAGCGAGCTTGGTCCCAGAGCGAATCGACCACTTCCTACATTGCCGGTGGCACCATGCGCGACGCATTGCTGCACACAATCATCGCAGACGTTGACGCCGCCAATCCGTCGCAGCAATACAGCCCGCTCCGACGCGGAGCGTTTGTGGACTGGAAGCTTGTCGATGCGCCCGCATCCGAGCTTTCTGACGTAGATCTGAAAAGGAGAGAGATGATGCTCAACAACTTGAAATGCGCTGCTCTTGGCCGACGGCTGTATTTTACGGCAGGAGGATATGTTGGGTTAGGCCCAGGAGCCTCAAAGCCCGGCGACCAAGTTTGCCTGTTTTTTGGGGGGCAAGTCTTGTATATCCTGCGGAAGAAGGACAGCGACACTCATCAGTTTGTGGGGGAGACATATCTTCATGGGCTCATGGACGGGGAGGCGCTGGCGCGGACCAGTGAGAATGATGTTTGCGAATTTCGGCTACTTTGAACAGCTCGCTGGTCTACTACGAAAGTAAATCCCACATAGTTTGGTAGTTTTCAGGGTGAATCTTGAATAGCATTGGACACTTTAGGGCTGACTATTTCACGTGGTTCTTGACTGTAACCATCAGTAACCCCCCAGCATATCACCGGCTGACGTCACCTCACGATCCATCACATTTCGAGGAATGCTTGTTCATGAAGGGTGCTCTTAGCGCTAAATCTGCGCTGAGACACTTGCACAGTCCTCCCTCAACATTCTAGACGCATGGGCATGGTTATTTTGATGTCTCACCCGCTCCATGGAGTTTGAAATGCACATGCTGACATTTTCCACCGAGAACATCGCTGCTTGGGTACAGCGGCTGACATCTGCCGCGCTCACGCATCGCAGGGACCATGGACGAGCAGCTGGAGGCCAATGTATCCAGGCCCAGCAACCTCTCGGCAATCGGGCTGCTCTTCAAAGGCGAAGAGCGCGCCTCTCCCCTCGTCCTGGTCATTCTCCTCGCCCTCCCTTTTCTTGTCGTGTCCTTGAAAAAGCTCATCTATCCAACGTTCGACCCTCGCGAGCCTCCAGTGCTCAGACCAACTGTGCCAATCATTGGTCATTTCTTTTGTATGCTCAGGGAACGAAGCAGCTGGCACAAGCGTCTCCAGTAAGTTGCACTTGAACCCTCCAAATTCTCTACATCCTTTCCAGAAGACTGACCAAAACCTCTCAGTGATGAAACCTCGTTGCCAATTTGCACTCTGCCGATGCTCAAAAGCAAGATCTATGTCATCAACTCGGCTGAGCTCATCACAGCGGCCATGAGGAACCCTGATGTATCGATTGATCCATTTTTGGTGGATTTCTCATGCACGATATTTGGCCTGAAGAAAAAGGCTAGAGACCTTTTGTGCTGCCAGGACGGAGTAGACGGTCTCTTGAACATACTGCATACTTCACTAAGGGGAGCGGCTTTGGATAAACTAACCATTCCGTCACTTTCAAACATGATGAATCCGTTTAACGGTTTGGATGAGAACTCCCAAGTTAATATACAAGACGTTTACGACTGGTCATGGGGACTCGTAGGCCATGCGACAATGACGGCGCTGTATGGCAATCACAGCCCAATTTCTCGTAGTGATATACATTGGCTCCAGTGAGTGACGGCTTCTATTGGTTCATTCCGCTTTGCGTTGACTAACGAATCCTAGGGAATTTGACAGGGGCGTTTCGGGCCTCTCACTTGGCTTTGCTCCCTGGTTGCTTGCACCCGGTGCTTGGCATGCCCGAAAACGGCTCAAGAAACTCTTGGAGCCCTTCTACGCAACAAACAATGAGGGGTACTCCGACTTGTCGGAGATTATTCAAAAGCGATCATCATTCCTCAGGGAGCTGGGGTTTGATCAAGAGGATCTGGCTGGGCTCGAGCTGACAATGCCCTGGGTAGGAACGTCCAACCCGGTCCACAGCCTGTTCTGGCTCTTTGTCCACGTCTTTTCAAACTCGGAATTCACCCAAAGAGTCCGCGCAGAAATGGAAGCCATCAGCACCGTTTTCGATGGCGTCAACGGTCGCGAGGTAGCCATCTCAACCAAGCGCGTAAACATCCAGTGCCCATTTCTCCACGCCTGCTTTCGCGAGGTGCTGCGCATGTACATCCACAACATTGCGCACCGCCGCGTGTTGAAGGACACATCCGTCAAGGACAGCCAAGGCCGCCAATACTTGCTAAAGAAGGGCACCAATATCCAGTGGTCAACGAGCGTCACGCACACGGTTGAGTCTGTCTGGGGGACCAACGCATCCTCCTTTGTGCCGGAGCGCTTTCTCAATGTCACGTGGCGGGATGAGAAGAGGCGGCGGGGCTTCAACATCCCGTTTGGGGGCGGAAACCGTTTATGCCCCGGGCGACATTTGGCCTTGACTGAGAACCTCGGCTTCGTTGGCGTTCTGGCAGTGGGATTTGACATTGAAGGAGTGCAAGTCCCGGATTCTGAGGACCCGGTCCTGGGGACAGGTGCGAGAACCCCAATGTTGAAATCAAGGAAATGCAATGTGAGCATCAAGAGGAGGTATGGGTGGGAAGATGTGACTTGGAGGTTTGTTGAATGAATGAATCCCACTGGGTCGCGGGAGAGCTAGGGTTTGGATATTCATTTTGTTCAAATTTATCTGGTCTGTATTTTTTACTGAATCTTCTCTTTAGTGGTGTGAGCAACATAGTGTTTTTTAATCATCTTGATGGCGAAACTTGACCATCTTCTATCTTTCTCACTCAGATCACAGCTTGCTAATGACCCAATTCCTTTATTCCTCCATCAAGTAATTTCACATGACGCATTTGCAATTCCTGTGAGTCGGAACATGCCCAATGGATTAAAACCTATCAAATAAATCGCTCGCCACCCTATCCCTCCAGCTAATTACACAAATTTGTATGTTTTTAAATTCCGTATAACACCTCATTACTCTTAGACCGACACCGCCATCCCTCTCCATTAACGCCACTAATTTCGTACCTTCATGCAAACCAGTCCTTAATTGACTGCCATTCCCGTGTGGATCCAGAGGCGGAGGCCGGAGAGCATTCACTCTCTTCCTGTTTGACATGACTTGGCAAAGAAGAAAACACGATGAGAATTAGCAACTTACCCATTTCGGAAATGGCGTAAAGTTATAACATTCTCCCCCTAGAATCAGTCTGCCTTCATAGCGGGAAAGCATCGCGAGGCCTTTGACGGTATCCGAAAAAGTCACGTCCGTACCGGGATACCATGCAATGGAATCTAGCAATCGCTTCACTTCGTCACTGCCGACGCGCAGTCTCCTTAGAAGAACAAGGAGTTCCAGTGACGAGGCGAGGAACTCTTGGTTGCCATCGCTCATGCATTGATAGCCGTGTTTCTTGAGCGTCGAAGGCACGCCGATCTGCAGCATCTCCTTGGTGTGGGCCGCAAATTCCTTCATGTCTTCGGATGGCTGAAAGTCATTGGATGTGAGGATACGTTCAGCAACCTCGTACAAAATCCACATGCGCGCCTCGAAGGACGGGTAGGACGATGCGAATGCGCAATTCCGAATAAGCGCCGATACTGTCTGGAGGGTTCGCAGAAAATAGGCCTCCTCGTTTTTGCTACGGGGAGATTGAGGTATGCACGTCCAGTCAACCCAAACGTAGGACCAAGATTGCGATTGGACTTGTTGTTGATGTAAGCGCAAACGTTCACCGTCAGGGTCAGGGTGGCTCTTCGTTTGCCAGTAGTGGCTGATAAAAAGGCATTCGGACCGCTGGACGATACCTTCAGCAGCGGGAAGAAGAATATAATCGTCCAAGCGGTGGCGGCTCCACTCAGCCATGGTCCCCTGCGATAAAAATGCCTCTCGCCGCTGGAAGAACCAAAACATCAGCGGTGCCGATGCGCCGCCCAAAAAGTCGTCCAGATCAGCGCAGTCTTGCAGAGCGCGGATGCACTCTCGCAGCATTTCCTGATCCACGGCACGTCCACTTCGAGCGAGCGATTGCCAAGCCTGCACGCTGCGGCGTATCAGCGAGCCCCATGCAAGTGAAGGCTTGGCGGCGGCACTGTAGGGGACTTTGTGGGAGGTGGTCATTGCGGTTGCGGGGCTGCTTGCCAAGAGTAGAAGGATTAAACAAGCGTTGTGTGGTTTGGGGTGCAGTTGAAAGGCTTGGCAAGAAAGAAAAAAGGACAGGAAATGTGGGATCATCAGCGGTTTTTCATGCTGCCAAGAACGAAGGAGACATTGCTGCAGCTTCAGGCTAGAGGGAAAATTTGACACTCGCCCAAGCAGGGAACTCAGCCACAGCCTCATGCTCAAGCGTCTTTGGTCTCACAGTTCGAAAAGCAATGTTCCAGGCTCAGGCGCTACGCCGCCGATTAGCGCCACCAGCGTGCATCTGTGCGAGCTGACCTCCCAGGCCAACCATGTCGCTCGCTCGGCAAACCATTTTTCGGATGGGCAGGGGGCTTGGTTGGCCGGGAACATGCTTGTGCTTTTCGGGCCTCGAATGTCACTGACTGCTGCCACCACTGAGGCGCTGTTTCTCCATATACGCAGGCACCAATAGAGTCGACCCAAAATCCTCTTTGCCCCTGCACCTGGTCGTCCGCAGCAATTTGCACGTGCGAAATTCTACCATCCATCAGGTGAACAGCGGCCCAATGCTATCAGGGGCGCTTATCGCAGACGTCGAATTTGCCTCGCGTGACAAAATGGCTGCGAAGCTTCCGTGGGAAATCACGACAATGTAGTTGGAAAATGTACCCATGCTGATATTAACATAAAAATACAGTTTCTATTCTCAAAGAGATTCATGTTTCATGATTGTAGTTATGGTGTCAGCTGTGATGAATGCAAACAACGAGGAGATGCATTTTGGCGGGTGTGGGCTTCTTTTTGATCACATGAAGGTATCGCGTTTGGTAGTCTGATGGTGAGGAGCCACATTCTGAAACGCCGCTGACACGTGCCCAGCTGCGTTTCGAAAGCTCGATACACTCAATTTTCATAGTTGGGGATGGCGAGGGAATGCACCAGCCAGTGAAAATGAGTAATGTGTGAAGGTCTCCAACTCGCTTGATCTCATACCCTATACCACACCTTGAGGCTGCTTACATATGCAGAGCGATGCAGAGTATGACTGGGAAAAGCCAATGGTTCGGATTTGCACAAAGTGTGAGACGTGGTCTTGCCCATGATAAAGCCACAAGTTCAGACTGCTCTCTCAATACAGATCGGATTATTCATGTCAATCTCAAGAGGATACAACAATGTAGGAAGCTGGTGCACGTTTTATGACCAAACCACCATACTTTCACTAATTAGCGAATATACATACGCTCATTTTCGGTCCAATGTGCTCCTTGAGATGTGCCATGTTATCGTGCTCGCCACCCCGCTTACCACAGATGTTCACGCCCTTTGACCGAAATGAGCGACATGTCCCCTCCATCAATAAGCGATGCAACTGGTAATGGCTGCTGCTGTCGGACGACTCTCCTCCGACTCTGCATGAGCTCGCGCCAATTGGATCGTGAGCGAACTGGCTCACCTTTATAAGCAGCCATGAACAGAGCGTTGTTGGTGCAGGATTCGTGAACCAAGAACAAGCAACGAATCTTCTGGGACACAATGTCTCCCTCGGGGCTCATCAGGAACTACACGTCGGCATCCATCATCATCTCCATTTCGGGCCTGCTCAATGGCTACGACACGGGGTGCATCGGAGCCGTGACGGCTATGCACCAGTTTGAGACGTCCATGGGCAAGCGTCTGTCGGCCTTTACGCACGGCATCACCATCTCCATCATCATCCTGACCAGCATCTTCCCGTCCATTTTCTCGGGCTACCTCGCGGACCGGCACGGGCGGCTGAAGATTATCATGCCGGGGGCGCTGCTGTTCGCGGCGGGCGCGGCGCTCCAGGGGACGGCCTTTGGGCTCGGGCAGTTCATGGCGGGGCGGGCCATTGCCGGGCTGGGCCAGGGCATGAGCCTGGGCAACGCGGCCGTCTACATCACCGAGATCGCGCCGCTGCGGCGCCGCGGCCGGCTGGCGTCGCTGCCGCAGTTCATGGCCACGGCCGGCGTGTGCCTGGGCTACTTCTCGTGCTTCGGCACCGCGAGGGCCGCGTCCAGCCTGGCCTGGCGGCTGCCGTACGCGGTGCAGGTGCTGCTGGCGCTGACGCTGGCGCTGGCGTGCGGGACAGTGGTGCCCGAGAGCCCCCGCTGGCTGTGCCTCCACGGGCGGTCGGCCGATGCCCTCCGCGCGCTGCAGCGGCTCGACTTTGACATGGACGAGGCCCGCCGCGACTTTCTCGCCGTCGAGCAGCAGCCCAGCATTTCGGCATGGAACGTCTTCTTGCTCATGTTCCGTCGTGGCTACCGCGCTCGCACCCTCTTGGCTCTGTTTTTCCTCGGCGCCGTGCAGCTTTCAGGCATTGACGCCATCACCTATGTAAGTTCGTGTGTGTGTGCGTGCTGTGCTTGGAGCATCAAACCCGCTGATCCAGGCCTGTACGTGTGCAGTATGCCCCGGCCCTCTTCACGCAGGCCGGCATCTCGTCGAGCCAAGCCACCTTTGTCGCATCCGGCGTGTCTTCTCTCGCCATGCTCGCCGTGTCCGTTCCGGCTTTCCTGATGCTCGATAAATGGGGCCGTCGCACGTCGACAATCACGGGCGGGCTCAGCCTGTGCGGGTGCATGTTCATCATCGGCAGCCTCTACGCCGCCGGGGTCGTCAACGCCACCGGGGCAGCGCGCTGGGTCGTCATCGTCTGCGTCTTCCTGTTCGGCATGGTGTACAACGCGACCTGGAATATCGTCTGCAAGGTCTACGCAAGCGAGATCCAGCCCGGCAACACCCGCGCCGCAGCCAATTCTGTCGCCATGGGACTCAATTATGTAAGTCATCTTTAGTCATCGATTTCTTTTTTACCCTGGCGCATCGTCTTCGTCCTGTACTTGTAACTGACATCTGACCCGTCTCCAGTTCACAAACTGGGTCGTCGCACTTGTCACGCCGATCCTGCTGGCTGGGTCAGACTTTAGCGCCTACTTTTTGTTTGGTGGCCTCACATTTATTGCCGTCTGTGTGTTGGCCGCATTCATGCCCGAGACGCGTGGCCGCTCGCTCGAGGACATTCAAGACTCTTTCCAGCATCCGGGAAGCAGTAGCATCCTATTGCGATACTTGGAGCGCATCTTGAAACAGGCAGCTCCGGAGAGACCGGTCCAAAACACGGGTGCAGTTCATACAATGATAAGCCTCACTGATGCTCCCGGGCCCCGCACCGCGAGCGCTGTCGACTTGCCCGTATTGCGTGTTTAATGGACAGGAACAGACGGTGGGCGCTGCCAGAGACGACCACCGGCATCATCAACTCCCGAATGGTTGCCACGTAAGTGTGAATCTCAGGTTTGCCGCGCCGCCTGTCACTCATGCTTTTTTCCAACAAGCTTTTGCTCATCTATGCGGTAGCCGCAGCGGAATTAGTGACACGAAATGTCGTAAATACGTTAGCCAATAATCGCACTTAGTTCTACCCCCTGAGACAAGACTTCAACGGTGGGAATAATGGAAACGCCGTGGTGTAGGTGACAGAATTCCCGGGCCTGCACTAGCGTCACACCACTCACAAATCAACCCACCACCAACGTGGAGGAGTGATTGAGTATTGTTTCAAGCATGTTGGCGGCTGGTTTGGCGCCATCGCGCTCGGCCCTTCAGGATGGACCCCTTTCATTTTACTTGGCTTTCTCTTGGGGTCATCGCTTTGGGGAACTGGGGTCCTCTTTGTCATTTGTAGTTTGGACGAATCTGGAGACAATGCGGGACTACATGTTAATTGAGCATGCTTAATATACGCAGAGCACAGTTGTTCCCAATACCGAACGTGCTGGCGGGACCAACCCTTCAATCATGGGCACAAGCCCAGACTCAATGATGCGAAAGGGGCAGGTTTCCTGTTTTGAAAGCTTCCGACATTCCGGATTCCGATCTCCTGGAGAATCGAAACAGCATAGCCCAGTCCCATAGCCATCATGGACATGTTGTCGTGTGGACAACGAATGCAGCAACTCCACCACCTCACGTTCCATGGCTCAAAGGTCTCCACGTCAATCTATCCTACGCAGACAACTCTCCAGAATTCCCAAAGCCTTCCATTTCTAAATGAGCTTCACAATATGCTAAAAAAGACTCTTTTTTAGCAAAGTTTGCTCATAGCTAGGCAGACTACAAAAGCACCCGCGCGTGCAGAGTTGCTTCACGAATCATCATTCTCTCAACCTACCAAGATTCATTCCTTTGAACCCAAGTATCCTTTTTTTTTTTCACTCGACATTCATTACTGTGCTTCTAAAATACCCATCCCTCATTTGATCCAATATGGTTACCTTGGCCTCTCTGCTGGGCCTCCCGGCCTTCCTGGCGCTCGCAGCCGCCCAGTCGTCAAGTGAAATCGCGTTTGGCCCTTACTTCTGGCTCCGTCCCCAGTTGGAGCAAGGAGAGTACACGGGAAACGCATGGATTCGCGAATCAAATACGACACTGGTGCTTCCTGAGACGCCGAGCCCGCAGGTCGACCGTCTTGCCTTGTGGCCCGGCATGGCTTGCACGAGCGGCGATTTGGTCCAGGCAGTTGCCGTATCCTTCGCCAGCCCTGAGCAGTAAGAAGACACCACAGCTTCCCATCAACGAGTTTGAATGCGGTACTGACTTGACTCCTTAGAAACTGCGGCGGCACTGCTGGACAGTGGTGCTCTATGGCGAGCACGCTAAAAGGCACGTTCAACCTCCGTTTCGGTCGGAATATTTGCTCACATTCTTTCTAGGCACCCAGCTGGGCGGAGCCTACGTCCCCATAAACAAGGGCACCCGACTTACCATTCATTGTCAGTCTGACATGTATTTTGCCGTTGCCGCCCAAAGCTGACCATTGAATAGACAAGTACAACGACCAGACGAGCAAATATGACCAAACAGTCACCATCGACGGGCAGATTATCTCAGCCTTGTCAACCTGTAAGCGCGCGCCGCAGTGATCCTGTTGTCAGGTAGAATTAGTACTAACATGGAGAAGCATCTGAAAAGGCCAAAAACTGGCAGACAGCAGTAGAGTGCCAGGAAGATGCTTGCTCTGGAAGCATAGCAGCCCATCGTGAGTGCATTGCCCCGTCTTGTCACATGGCATCACTGACCGAAGCGCAGAATATCTAGATACCACCATCGTCTTGAACGCTCCCGATGCAGGTTTCGGCGACACCCTGCAGGTCAAGTCGGCCACCTCGTCCGGCCTCTCCACCATTGACGGAGGCACCACCTGGGTTGTGGACACGATCAACATGGAGCAGTACACCTTTGGCTCGTCCAGCGATGGAAGCGTCGCGGCCCGGAAATAGATTTAGAATTTGGAGCAAGATTAAAATATCCTTTCACTTGAGCAACATGTGCATTATGCATCGTGGCCGGGTTGCCACATTCCCTTAGGCAATTAAAATGCATAGCAATGTATTCTGAACCATGATGAGTTGCATGTATAACTGTGAGTGCACGCCTCGCCACGTGAATGCTGTCAACACATGCATTATTATGCTGTGTTGAACTCTCCAAGATTGATGGCTGCATGGCTCCACAAATTTTATCTATCTGTGATGCACTGTCCTGGGAGAACTTAAGTGGGTGTATATAAGGTTGGAAATACATTGTAGAAACGTGTTTTATATGTGTGCCGGCTGTTTGGTCAATTTTTATCCCAGGCAGCCCTGAACCTCACCGTTCTTTGCCCCACTGATTAGAAGAAGACGGCTCCTTGTGAATTCAAGAAGAGTATCAAGCTATAGGTTGACCAAAAGACTAAATGCACTCCTTAATCATCCAGCCCAGCGCAATTTTCGGAAGTCACGGTGATCTCGGTATACGGATACAGAATGTTCCAAATCAGGTCATAGTGGTCTTCAGGGTAGTTGTCCACGTCGTTCACCCCCAATTCCTCAGCAATGTTGTTCATCTGTCCATGCTGCCAGCTAATGATCAATGCGTTAATATCACAAATGCGAGTTTGCTTTTTAAAGACTGACCAGATCAAAATATTGCCATTTCCAGAATAGCCATTCACCATACCTGCCACACACTCACTATCATCTCTGTCGCAAGAGGTGTCGACAGTCAGCCCGAGATCGGTGGCAAGGGGCAGGACAGTGTCGTAAGGTCTCTTTCTTTTGCCATCTAAGCGCTGTAACTTAGTCCGAAGGAAAAAGAAAAGGGTCAAAACTCCAGGCGCTACGTACTGGCCTTGTATGTCTGTGCCATAATGTGGCCAATCTCGTAGCCAGAGGTAGCCCCAAAGACCTCGCGCAAACATTGAGCACGCTGCTCTCCTTCGACGCTCAAACCGGTCTCGTCGTCGTCATCGGGTTTCTCGCCATGGCGAATCAAGTAAACGGTGGAATTGCAAGCCGCAAGTGCAGCAAAATACAACAGACTTGCCATAAACTTCATTGTGACGATGAGTGGGTAGTCAGTTGTTTTTCTATAATGTTGGACAATTGATGCAATCATTCACGATTTGTTCTTTTATGCTCGACCAACCTTCAAGATGTATGGTCGGATGAGACAAGGATCTCGAAGGATTTGCACAAGGCCAGTGCACGTGGAACTGGAACGTGTGATTACTTGTTGTGAACTGCCGCCAAGCCTTATGTCATCCCAAGATGGACACCGAAGCGATCAGGATGAAGTGCGCATAGCGACAACGGGGAAATCAGCTTCCTAGCTTGGCGAGGTACTTTTTTTTTTTTTATAGACGGCGAACAACATGTTTCCCCACACCCGGTTGGCCCATTTTTCGCGCCGATGTATGCATCAGCCTCGGTGTTTCACGCCCTTGCACAACCATGATGAGCCTCTGTGATAAGGCTGCTGACGAAATGTCTCAACAAACCAAAAGAGAGATGTATTTACGGTCTAGCTATGTACTCAGGTAGCAGTTCAGCAAGGGCTTAGAACAGAATACAGCAATGTTCAATCTATGTCAACACATCTTAAACTTCGGCTGCCCTGTGCTTCCTTGAGCCTCGCAACATCAACCAAACATCCCGCCAGAACCCGATGGGGACCTCTTCAAGGGAAGCCTCATATGCATCGATCAAAGGCGCTTCCCAAATGAGGTCAATATCCTTGGCTCTCACAAATTTGGTCTTCTTAATCAGTTTCCATCCGATGAAAAGGCACGGGACGAACAAGGGCATGAAATATGCAGTAACGAATCCGCTGGCGTCAAAGGGCACCAGCGATCGGTAGCCATAAGTGATGACAATTACTATCTCAAAGATGAGAGCAAACCACGCGCTATAAGGCTGGAACCAGCCCTTGTAGGGTAG
Organism: Calonectria crousiana; assembly: GCA_013406985.1. Lineage (NCBI taxonomy): Eukaryota > Fungi > Ascomycota > Sordariomycetes > Hypocreales > Nectriaceae > Calonectria > Calonectria crousiana. The sequence goes on along the minus strand of VTGD01000109.1, from coordinate 10,488 downwards.
GTTGTCGCGGCTGAAACCTTGGACCTGACAGGCGCGATGGAAACGGATATACGTGATGAGAGCGGTGATGAAGTAGATCAGTGTAGTACCGGTCGCAAGATTGACGAGCCAGGTGAGGACGGTGGAGGAACCGCTTCCAAGTTGCAGGAAAGACAGCAGAGGGAAGATCATGGTGACTCCGAAGCAGTAAATGGGGGTTCCAGACTTGGTGACCTTCTGCAGAAATTTGGGCGCGCGACCCTCCAAAGACAGGCCGTAAAGACAACGAGTGGCACTGTAGAGCACTGTGTTGCCAGCAGCAAAAATTGTAGTAGCGAACAGAGCGGTGATCAAATGAGGCAGGCCGCTGATGCCGAGATTCTCCATGGCAATAATATAGGGTGAAGCGGCGGCGCTTCCCGTGCTGCCGCTGCCATGCTGGTAGAGAGCTTCGAGAGCTTTGTCGTTGGACGAAACAATGACAGTGATGGCCAGGCAGCCCCCAATGAAGAACACAACGATGCGTGCATACAGGGCCTTGAAGGCCTTTTTAACATACGTACGAGGGTGTTTGACTTCGCTGGCAGCAATGCTAAGGAATTCGGGTCCCACGCAAGTAAAGGACGCAAACCACAGAGCGGTGAGAAACCCTTCAAACTTGCCCGTATTGCCGGTACTGTAATACTCGACAAACATCCCGGGATTTCCCCAGTGTCGGAAACCATAGACATCATGCTGTGGGTTGCCGCCGCACATGGTGACTAGCGTGAACATCATGAGGATCACCATCAGCAGCGCTTTGCCACCGCAAAGCCAGAACTCGGCCGCGCTGTAGACTCGAACCGCGAAGATGTTGATTGCACTGGAAGAGAGAAGTCAGCATTCGCCGCTGCTGTGTGTTGTTGGAGCCGGCTGTGTTTCTTGCAAATATGCATGCATGCAAACTTACATGTATAGCACTATGCAAGCGCCGCAAATGGCTCCCGCTGGAATGTTGGGGCTCCAGAATGACAGAACCAGGCTCAAGGCTGTAATCTCAAATGGGACGATAAGACCAAGGTAGATGTAAAAGTTCCAGCCACCGGCAAATCCAAGGGCGTCGTCGACCCAATGGCCAGCCAATCGAATAAAGCTCCCGCTGATGGGCATGTACGTTGTCATCTCGGCCATCGAGTTGTTGATGTTGGCGAGTACAAGGCTGTAGACGAGGAAACCCAGAAGCAGGCCTCCGGGCCCTGCCGAGTTCAGAGCACCGCCGATACTGACGAACAGCGCAGTACCTATGCCACCTCCAACGCCAAGCATGAAGATGGTTCGAATGGAAATCTCGCGGTGGAGCTCGCCAGCGGTGTTGACGTGGTAAATCTCGCCGGTGCGATTGTCGATTCCTTCAGCGTGTGTGGCGTGGCTGGGCTTCTCCGTGGAGGTGCGTCTGGAAGGGCCCCTTGATGAGGCAGGGCTTGGCTTGAGATCGGACATGGTTGCTGGAGCTATGTCTCAATCACCGAGTGAATAAGACATTCGGAGGGGCAATAGGAAGAGAAGGAGGGAAGGGGGATGAGGCTGTAGAAGACGAGGAACTGAAATAGAAAAATCAAACTGTCCGACATACTGACTTTATACAAGCTCAACAATAAAACCGCACTTGAGCCAGGAAAGGGCCCGGTAATAATGGCGCCACGATGAGTCGCGAGTTCTGGAGTAGGACTTTGGGGTACTGGGGTAATTCCTGGCAGACCCGAGAATTGGCACCATGACGCTGCAATTATGGGGTAGCTTGGGGTACTGGGGTAATGGATCCGGGGCATGTTGGGGTCGCCACCGCAATCTCGGATCCATACCCGCGTTCTGGGTCGGAGTACAACAAAGCCGGGCACGCTAGATGGCAGGCACTTTTTAACATCCTCCGCCTTTGCTCATGACGCTTTAATCGCGTTTTTATGGCTTAGAAAAGCCTGCGGCATCATGTTGTCAGATGTTAGAGACGTAGTTGTAGCCCATTTTCGTCGCCGCGTTGTGAAGACAGCAGGCTCAAGAAGTTGCTTGTCCTGCTGTCTTGCAAACATATTTCGGATCCCCGCTATTCTCCAACTCAGCTATTCGAGTTAACTTGATCCTGGGCACGGCGTCTCCGCATCTAGAAGACAAAGATGCGTCCTCAGGGGGACGCCACCTTCTTTGGGGCATGATACATTTTAATCTTCTGGAATGGTCCGCAATGATACACTAACGCGCGTCCAGGAACTCCATCATGATTTTCGAGATGAATAAAATAATCCCGCTTTACCACATGAACACAATGAAGCGCTTCCGATTCGTTGATCGGTGAGAGCGTCGAGAGTGAAGCCTGGAGTGATTGGGTCCACCACTAAGCCTGGATCAGACGAAGTGGATCTAAACATACTGACCCAATCTTTCCAGTGTGTTTTGATATTTATCGAGTCAATGCGTTCCATGTTGCACGAGACCAAGCGATGCAGAAGCCACAGTGGACAGACGAGCTTGACCAAAAGGGCCAAAATAGCCTGCTGAGAGAGCCTCTCGCTGGGCTCGGCTTCCCATTGGACGACGGCCTCATGGCTGGGACAGGGACCTGATGTAGTTTGTCGTAGGTCTGTTCCATATTGCCCACGCCTCCATCTAGAAACCTTGTTGGATGTGCCAATACTGAATCACGCTTCGAGTTCTTTGGGCTAATCACCTTGTTTCATACCAACTACGGGGCTACGTTCACCCCTCTACAATCATCCCCGAAAAGAAAAGGAAGAAAAAAAGACACCGCGGAAAACATGTATCAAGTTCGTAGGTAGAAGACAGTTCAACTGAGAAACGGAAGAGATTTATGGATGCCGTAGTAATAATCGCTGATCTGCTTAGACATTCTGCATCCGTTGACCTGGATACTTATAGCACATATATCACATCTTGTGGTGTGCATCATTTTTTATTCAGTATACGAAAATAACAAACGATTAAATTCCAGTTGGAAAATATATTGTTCCCCGGCCGTGACTTTTGATGCTCAACTTTCCATGAAGTCTCTCTCTGGGTTATGCTTAAGGAGTGGGTAAATTTCTCTTAGTTCCAACGTATCTTCTCCAAAACCAGCAAGCGCTTCAAAAGAACAACGGCCCAACAGGTTCGAGATCAGAACAGCCCAAGTGGATGTCATTATCAATTCTTCAAGGGTGGGGATGGAACCCGAGGCTGCGGGAACCACATCCGCACCCCCTGGTTTCACACCCGAACCTCCACATCGTCGAGAAGCTCCGATCCAGATCCCACATTCCCCGGAAAATTTGCCCGATTCTGGTTAGTTGAAAGATTACGGGTTACTTTCAAGACCTGATTTTGAGGCCGTTCCTATTACGCGAGGCACAGCAGTTCGCTATCACCCACCTTCCAATCTTTCCTTTCGCACTCACCTGTGCAAACATACGGTGTACATTGACGGAATCAGATCTCCGGCTCGAGTTGCTTAACCACGCTACCGACATACGTCTAGCAGCAGCCCTGGGCCATGCATAATTGCGAATAACCTTTTGCCATTTCTTAGCCTTTCTTTGACTGCTTTGTACTCATAACTCGAGTTCTTTGGATCTGTAAGGGTTTCTGTCAGACGAACCCGAGACATGTTGGGCGGGCCCATTTTTCTTCGGCTTCGACTCTGCGGATCTCGGATGACCGTTTCATGCGCGGATGGCTCTCTATAACCCCTGCGGGGCATTTGGGGACTAGCGCTGCTATAGCTTCTTATCTTTTAGAAATTTGACGCCACTTGTCATAGTTCGCGTGTATTTGTAGATGCGTGCCACCCCATAAATCCTTCATCGCAAGGATCGGCTTTTTGATCCGAAATATGGGGAGAACCACACATACCACGTCACCATCGCAAGGGTCGGCTTTTGATCCGAGCTGGGGGCGGAAAGACACTAATCCATGGCTGGTTCTCACGCGTGAGTGGATCAAGTAAATATACCATTCGTTTACATTGAAGGGATTCGATCACACTAAATAACCCAGATGATACCCGCTTTAGTTGAGGGAAATGACACCACGCCCACATCAGCTACCCTGTAGGGTAGGTGGGGTGCTCCGCTTGGGATCCCCCCTTTTACTTCCAGTAAAAAAAACGGCAGGTTTGACCAGGCGGTCCAGAAGCCACTCTAAGAGGTCGCATGAAAACAGTATTCAACAATGAGCTTCCCTGTGAAAATCGGTTCGCTCTCATTCAGAGAATGAGTAATTTGATCCTGTTGCCATTGGAGCCTTGTCCTTAAGAATCGGAGAAAAAGCTAGCCAGTCCGTGAATTTTAAGATGATCTCCTTTTTTCAAGATGAGTCGGCTCCAATGCACGGCATCTACCATCTAAGACCACAATGCCCCTTGAACATGTGGTTATTGGGAAACCCAGGCACCCCAGCGCGGAGTCGTACGCCACAGGCGCCCTCCGCATAAGGTTGACCTGGACCTTCGTTCTGGACAGAAATAAGGATGTAATGATGAGAGCGTAATTGTATTTGTCAGCCAGACAACCCAATTTAGTCATAGATTGGGCAAAAGAAAAAGAAGGACTGAGTTGAGCACTTCAATGCAGATCCTTTGGGCAGCAAGGCCTTAGGTAGCCAAGCCAGACCATGTTGGTCCAGTGGCCCCAACCTGCCAACTCGCTGTACAAAACAAATATTTCTCGAATGCAATCGAATCATACGGATACAGCGGCTAGTTCTTTCAATAATCTTATATTCTCTAGATGCCTTCTGTATTAATCGTGCAATGTAGACTGGATGCTATCGGCTAGGAATGTCCGTCGGATTTGAGAGATCGGGTCTCACAATATGGTTGATGTCTGAAGTAAATGATGCCCCGAACATTGGCTAAAGCTCTAAAGTAAGTCTAGAATCATATTGAAAGCCTAAATTATAGTTTTCATTGACCACCATTCACAATCTCGGACACGGTGTACACGAATTTGGCACCATGATTCTATAGATATTAAGATAACTTATCTCTCGGAAAGAGAACCCGTAGTCATGGTACGGGAACCGCATCCGAACGACACACCAGTTGTCACATGGCAATCTTGGAACCTGAGATAGACATATGCAACTCTTTGACGTCTAACTCTAGCTGGAAAGAACCATAAGAGTCAGCAGACCCAGGGAGTTTGATACTTTCTCGTCTGTAAGCCACACAATTGATGAAGCTGCACGAAATGATTTTCCCTTACCTCATTGGGTTTAATGCATCCACCAATTCCAATAGTACTAAATCGAGTCCCGTGATGCTTTCAGGAGCCCACCAAGCATATAAGACTAGTTTGCTCAACCCCTCGAGCCTCCTTAGCCCAAATATTTTCCAATACAAAGACTTGGGCGGCCCTATCCTTCACCACACTTTCAATACATCTTTATTGACGTCTTGTATTCTCACTCTCTGTTACTTTTACGTCATGCCTTCAGTTATTGCTCCCGAGGTGCCCGCTACTTTGCCCAGGCGCAAGCCGGCTCCCTTTGTTGTTGGTCCCACGAACAAGACCCCACTTCGTCCTACGAACCCTATTCCTCAGGATGTCATTGACATGGCGCGGGCTACTCCCGTCGAGGAATTTGATGCGGCGAAACATGTGTGTTTTGAGTTCCCAAAAAAGACTTACACCATGGAAGAGTGGGGATACGAGAACCAGGGAGTCTCTCCTGTAGCAGGCTCCGATCCCTTTCCTCTCTTCACCGAAGCTGCGGTTCAGCAAGTACGACGTGAGCTCCTCAGTGAGGATGTTCTCAATACCTGCCAGTATGCCTCTACCTTTACCAAGAACCAAATCCGAGGGTATACACAGAAGTGAGTTGAGCCGAAGCCGCGAATGGAACTCCACCTTATGATCTTAGGCAAGCCCCTTTCGCCCATGCTCTCTGGAAAAGTCCTGAAGTCCAGAATGCCGTCTCCAAGGTCGCAGGAATCGATCTAGTGCACGCTTTCGAGTACGAAATTGGCCACACCAACCTCTTCTTCAGCAATGGCGAGGAAAAGGAGGGCTCCGACAACGTCGGCTTCTCTTGGCACTACGACAGTTTCCCCTTTGTCTGCGTTACTATGCTTTCTGACTGCAGTGAGTTGCCTCCCAGACCCTCTCAACTAGAAGTAAATGCTGAATGAAAGAAATAGACGACATGACCGGAGGCGAAACTGCTGTACTTAAGGGCGATGGTGAAGTCCTAAAGGTTCGCGGACCTACTATGGTATTTGGCCTTCTTTCTATTCAACTTATGATTCAGTCAGCTCATCAAATTTTCAGGGAACTGCTGTCATTCTTCAGGGCCGATATGTTAAGCACGCCGCTCTCAAGGCTTTCAGCAAAGAGCGCATTTCCTTCATCACAGCTTTTCGACCAAAGTCTCCGTTTGTCAAGGATGAGCTCGTCCTCACTGGCTCTCGCCCTATCAGCAACCAATCCGAGCTCGTCTACGATTACTGCACCTACCGAGCCGACATTCTTGAGGAGCGATTCCGAGAGCATGCCAAGAAGCTCCGCGAGAAGCAGGCTCTGGGCATCAAGTTCAACCCCGATGAAGTGAAGGAGTTTATTCAGGAACAAAAGGAAATGCTGGAGGCGACTCTTCTAGAGATGGTCCCCATCTACGATGTTGTCAGTGCTGAATAGAAAGGGGGATTTAGGATAGTGTAAAGTAAAAGGCTAAATGTTTAACGTCGGTTATTAATATCTTTTTTATTTTTGCATAATCCGTGTAACAGATGACAATAAAACCTGAGCTCAGCATTTGTATTAAATATACCGAACAGGAGTAACCGGCTCCTACCCAAGGTGCCTAAACATGCGTATTCGTAATCTAACTCATATCATCAAAGCTGATATTCAGGTGGAAATTCTTGGGCAAGGGTGATTGTTGGATGACAAGAGCATAGGATACCCCGCTCTGTGATGTCCAAGTCTGACAAACACAAGAGTCTTTTGGCCAGTTCAAGAGTATTTAAAAATCCCTTCCATTTTAATTTGAAGTGCATTCTTTTTCGTTGACGCGAGTAAATTGGGCATTTGTCTATGGGTCAAGTGGCTCGATTTCGATGTCTTTAATTATTTTAGTTCTAGTTCTCATCATTGCATTTGGGGGTCAACTAAAAAATAGCCCTTGATTGAATTTCATTCGCAAATAGTCGCCAAAGCAAAAAAATCTTAAACCATAGCCTTGGCATGCTTTACGTGGCAAGACCCTCCGCCGTTGACGGTGAATTCAGACACATTGCCCATATTTGTTTGTGCGGAGCCTGAGTCTACACATACAGTCCACATTGATAGTACCTTTAGCAGCGTTAATGATACCTACCTGGTCTTTTCTAGAATGATTGAAAGGATGATACGATCTCCAGTAGCCATAGAACTTTCGTATGAACTTTCGCCCACGGTTGATATCATCATAGATAGGTTGATGAGCTTGGTGCATTGTGGAGGTTATGAAATCATAGTGTCAGTCCCCGACCGAAGCCAGAAGTTACCGACTCTTTCGAGGGGGGTTAACATTTGATCTGTATGAGCTATTTGTGCTTTCAAATTGAATTGTTCGAAATACCTAGTTAATCACATGGGCGTAGCTCAAGGTCTGAAAAATGACTTTAATGACAAAAAAGGGCGCGGGGTGCGTTGAATGTGTCACATCTCATAGATTGTATCCAGAAATATTTTTGTGTAGATAGACCGGCCACCTTGTGCCCTGCCTTCTCGTATTTACATGGGCATTAATGCTTCTTTCAGAAGTAACAGGGCCACAAAAACTGGAAGAATAGTTGCAGGAAAAAGAGCCGTCATCAATATGCAACTCACATAATCCACCGCATCAGTACCTCGGCCGAAATTGACGAACACCAAGTGTCTGGGTGATGACAGTAATTAGGTTATGGCACGAAACGTAATTCGCGAGAAACCCTGCTTCAGTGGTGGATCGGGTGTCATTGTTCTACCTGCAAATCGATACAACAAATGCAAGCGACAAGCATAGACACGAATAACAAACTTCCACGAGGTAGGTAAAACCCCGATTGGCTGGCACTGATGTGTATTTCCTTCATAATGGGTCTGTTATGGACACGGGCGCGACATATTTATGCCAAAAAGGGATGCCAAGGACATTCGGACTCGTGAAACACAGCGCGGAGCCCGTTACAAGGCATTGCAGATAATTCCCGGCGGCCAGAGCTCCGCTCGCGATAGTTTGCGCGCGGACGTCGCCCCACCTGTCCCAGTCTGCCTTGAGCTCCTTAACAAATGCACCAACCACGGCCCGGTTCTTGCAATTATGGAACGCAGCAGGGCAGGGCGAAGCAGGGAAGAAAGGCTAAATCGCTGCAAATCAGCCTAGCACAAGGAAGGATCAACAGGCTGCACATTCAACGGAATGCAGCCTCCGCTAAATCGGCAGGGATTGCTGAGAATATGCAGTCTTGGCAGATTTCAGTCCATTGGCCAGCTTCAACTCCTGGCATCAGGGAAAGTTGAGTTACCCCACAATTCAGTTTGGATGGCGGTTTCATGCTTTGAATGGAAGACTCAAAAGGCTTCTTCGTCCTCCATCCAAAATTTATGGGCAACTATCCAAGCCACAAACCCAACGACATTTGAAAAATTATCCGACGAATCTTCCACTTTTCTTTATTTCTCTCAGCAATGGAAAGAAGCGCAGACACTGGAATCTCCATCCTCGTTGTTGGTGCTGGCATAGCTGGTCTGACCTTTGCCATTGAAGCGTATCGCAAAGGCCACACTGTCCGAGTCATTGACCGACGCGAACAAGCCAAGGATTTTGGTGCGTCTATGGCATATTTTCTTTCCCACTCAATGAATGGTTCCCAGCTAATTGAATTGTTCCCCGCAAAAAGGCGAGTTGATTGTTATTTCAGCGCCTGCCCTCCGCACACCCGCGAAATGGCCGGGTTTTCTGGAAAAGGCACAAGCATTCGCTTTAGATCCAGTCTCGGATCTGTTCAAGTTTGACGGCACCCACATTCTTCAAACTTCTGTTGCACCGCCAGACACTCCTGTTCTCGTCATTTACCGAAGCAAGCTCCACCAGGTTCTTTACGAGTACGCATGTGATCTGGGTATCAACATAAAATTTTCGAACAGAGCCGTCGATTACACAGAAACAAGAAGCTCTGCCAGTGTAAAAGTGGCCGACAAGCTGAAAGAAACCGCCGATTTGGTTGTAGCTGCTGATGGTGTCGGTACAACGTCTTGGCGATTGGTCCTGGGCGAAAAAGAAGCGCCAATCAGCTCAGGCTTTGCTCTATACAGAGTAACATTGCCCGTTGAACCACTGCTAGAGAACCCTGTTCTGGCCAAGGTTTTGAAAGAACCAAGAACCTACTTTTGCACTTATGCTGGCCCCGATGCCCATATCGTAATCGGTAAAGCAGAGAAAGAGGTCTGCTGGATGTTAACACATAAAGTGAGTGTGCCCGGAAGTCTTCATCGACCAAATAATTACTGACATAATTCTTATTTAAGGATGAGGGTGACTCGAAAGATAGCTGGACCAATACGGTACCAGCTTCGCATGCGCTTGAATGCGTCAAGAACTGGGGTTCGTTTCCCACTGAGCTGATCAAATCGACCCCGGACGAGCGTGTTTTATCCTGGAAGTTGATGTGGCGCGATCCACAGCCGAAATGGGTGTCTCCATTGGGAAGGGTTGTTCAAATTGGTGATGCAGCACACCCCTTCCTTCCAACCTCTGGAAGCGGAGCCACAATGGCAATGGAGGATGCGATAAGCCTGGCGAGCTGCTTGTCACAAGGAGGCAAGGATATGATTTCTCTGTCCCTGAAGGTCCACAACAAACTCAGGTTAGTACCAGGCAACGACGTGGAACTCTACCTTTACTCAGCCAAGTTTGCACATGACTAACAATCTCTTCACAGGTTCGAGCGATTATCTTGCGCGCAAAAGCTAGGCTTCAAGACCCGCGAGGTTCTTCATAAGACTGACTGGGATCTTGTTGCCAAACATCCCGAGATCATGTCAAAAAGGCTGGGAGGGTGGCTCACTACGCATGACCCAGAAGAATATGCGCAGCAGAACTTCCAAAGCTGCGCTGCAAGTATTGTCACGGACTTCCCGTTTGTGAACAAAAACGCAGTACCTGGCTACACCTACAAACCTTGGACCGTGAAAGAGTTGCTGGAGGCTTCTGAGAAGGGGGAGCATCTTGAAGACGAGGGAGACTGGTTCTAGTGCTCGGGTGTATCTTTTACAGCCAACAATAAAGGACTATACATTAGGACAAAGCAAACAAAATTTCTGATATTTAAGGATATAGATGTCTAAAAAATAAGACTCAGGTAAAAAAATCTTGTACCAACTGGGTCAACCATATACCCGAGGTAGTCATATAGTTCAGTTGAAGCAACATTACGCCTCAATATTTTGATATTAAATATCCGTATTGTACTGTCTATCTAAGCTATTTAATTGGTTTTTTTTTTTTTTTTTTTTTGTA